>LN483390.1:815370-869820 GCA_900002565.1 Culicoides sonorensis | reverse complement strand
ATATATAAAATGGGCCCCCAAAAGGATTTTGCGTTCGTTGACAATTTTTTCAAAATGTTAAGCAGTGTAATAAAGATAAACAATAAATTGATAGCCTAAGGCTTACATCTGTCATAAACTATGAAAATGTATCTTTTTCCGTGTTTCTCATTTTCATTCCTTCTTGATTTAGTTGTATTTTACTTCTATGAAATGTGATTCAACTAATTTGTTATACGAAAAAAGTGTATATATATTTTAATCTCTTTCTTTTCCCTTTTTGCAGATTAAACTTTTTTAGTTTTATTTTCTGCTTTTTTTGATAAATAATTGTGTACAAAAATGTGATATTCATCATAATTTTGTTTCATATATTTAGTTTTCAGCTAATCACAACATAAATAATAAAACGCCCAGACATGTATCACATACGTTTTTTGTTAAAGTATATTTATAATAATAAAATATTTTTATTTTAAGTTTAATAGGGAGGGTCATAAGAAACTTTGTTGGTGTGAAATAAAAAAAAAAATGAAAAATTTTAACCACTTACTGATCTGTTAAGTAAAGTGCATTTTGAGGAGACTCGTTTTACTGTCCTAATAATTTGCTAGACACTTAAAACTATACGTTTTCTTGTTTTAACAATTTTTGACCATTTTAGCCACGAACTAGACTGAAGTTATCAACGACCTTGTCCACCTCGTGGAGAGGTTTTTTTCAAAATTTCTCGACCCTCCTCGACACGTATCATCAACGACTTTTACCCTGACTTTTATTATTTTGCTGATTTCTCCGTGTAAATCACAAAATCAGGTTACAGCGCCTTCTGGACGGTCCAATTGAAAAACCCCGATACAAGTCACTGTATTTTTTGATCCTCTATCGATTTGTATACTCATCAACGACTTTTTCCTTGGAAAATTTATCAGAAAAGTTTAAAAACCTATCTTAATTTCACAAAAAGCTCTATCAGGACTTTCTGGAGGGTCATATCGTAAGACCCCGAGTCACTGTATTTTTTTACCAAAAAGTTAAACTAATTTCTTAATAATTATTGTAAAATATGTTTGCCTCCTATTGCCATTTTTGCTGCATTTAAACTATTGATCAAATGTTTTGAAGCTTCCATAAACTTTCAAATGACATCATTTAGCTTATCAATTTTTGATCCTGATATAATTCAATGGATGAAGTCGTCAAACATTTATGTCTTAATTGAAAGACGAGACATGTAATTTTAATTTAATGCAATGAGCGATGATTTTATAATATAATGTTCAAATGTGTTCAAATAATTTTTAACAAATTTTTAGTTTAATTTTCAAAATACATGATAAATGTATTATAAAATAAATTTGTTGATGTCGGTTTATATATTTCGTCTGGATAATTTAGTTGGTAAATCATCATCATAATTTGGGTTAGGTCTTTTCTTACTATTATTGCTGCTGTTTTCATTTGGCTGACTGAGGTATTCTTAAATTTTTCTTTTTCTATGGTTTTGCATCGTGTTTGATTTTAGAATAAATTAGCCGTTTTATAACTATTTTTGAGCAGTCGACTACAAAAAAAAGTAATATTTCTTTAAAACTAATCAAACGTACTTTTCTGTAACTTCATAAAGTTGTATTTTCTGTGGCTTTTTATCATCATTCATTTTTCGAACTTTATTTTATTTCCCATTGATTCAAGTTTGTGATCGGTTACATCATTTATTTTTAACACTGTTTTACTTAGAATTTCTATTTGATTGCTGTGTGATGAGATTTGTAATCTATTCCTTCTATTTTCTTATTTGTCCCTTAATTTTCATCCCTTAATCAATTTGTCTAGTCCGTATCACCAAAACGCTCATTTCCTTGAAGTCTGAAAAAAAATAAAAATTGTTTTTGAAAATTTACTCACATGTTTAGACGTTGATGTTCGTGTTGTTATTGTTGTTCTTATTGTTCCAGTTGATCGCGTTGTTCGTGTTTCTTTTGTATTATAATTGTCAAGCAGTTTCATATAATCAAAGAATAAATGATCTCAAATATTCAGCATTTACTTTTTAAAGAAGAGTAAATTCATTTTTTATTTTGTTCATATAAACAAAACAAAATAAATGTCAAAATATTTCAATGTAACGCCAACCAACTGTCGAATTACAAAAATTAATATGGCGGATAGTTTTTGATTTCCAAAACTTTGATTCACTAAATGTAATAAATACAAAAAAAAAATAATAGGTAATGAACTTTTTTTGAAACAAGACTGTTCTGAAATTTAAAAGTCACTAATGATGCTTACTGATTAACTAAAATTTTTTTTTGATATACTCACCAAAATTATGGACTTTAAGGGCCTCCGATGTTTTGGTCGATGAAAATACACATGCTACGATAACAGCTGCGATCTTTATATGTGTCAATGTCTCTGTCTTGCATCCCTATCCAAGTAATTCCAAAACCGAATTCGCCAAACAAGTTACGGTTTTGTTTAAAAATTTTGATTTACTACTTTTTATAACGTATATGACATGTAAATAGCGCCAAAAACGGCAATTGATAAGTTTGGAAAATGACCACGTAAAGCGCCAATACAACATTTTATACTGATGTTTACACGCGTTTGGAATGTCATATACGTGCTTTAATACTGTTAATATATTTCCTTCGTTTGATTCAATACACATGACCCTGTCTAATACAAATATAAAGCAAGCATTTTATCACACATACACAACTTTTACATACAACCAAACTCAAAACGAATGAGGGATTATACAAAAAATGATTTTGTTGATTTGTTTTGATCATTAATTAAATTAAGTCCTGTCATATATAATATTATTTTGCACGATACATAAATCACAGATACTGGGTACTAGCACATTAGGCACCAAAAATATGAATTATTCAACACTGTTGCATTGATTTTTTTTTCTATTTCTTAATATGATTCTGGTGTCATTATATTTCCATTTAGATATAGAACAATTGTATTATTAATATTATTCATTCATGTAAAAAGTGTAGATCCGAGTTGATATTTCATATTGAATGTATTTGCCATATGGATACTGTCTTAGACTAATGAGTAATTTTATTTTTTTGGAAATTATTTACAAATAAAAGGGGAGAATTAGAAGTCCATTAATTTTTGTCTGGAAAATTAGCCTTGGGTGAAATGAAATGACATGACATCAGATTCAATCGAATTAATGACTCATTCATGTAATTCACTGATGTTTCAATTTGAATTCAAAAAAGTGTATTTTCAACATTTATCAATTTTTCATGGATTGCATTGACACTCAATTACAGAATATAACAAAATATCATAACAAAAACACGATTTAATGTGTGTATTTGTATCCCAAGATAATTGTATGGTATCATCTCGTGTTCATGCAAATATGAAGCAATAAATGCATCTTTTGCATCAGATATCACTTCATATTACAAGGGCACACATGTATTGTGTTGATCCGAAACCGATATCAAAGTTTTAATAATAAATAGAGCATTATTCCTGTGTGTAATCAAATTCAAATTTGATATGCTTCTTGCTAGTGTTTGGCAACTTCACATACCATATCGGCTTTTTTAAATGTTAATTTTCATTCATCTCTTTTTCAAGCATATTTATTTATACAATCATATCTGATTGAACTTTGATTGTGATTCCATGATATGCAATAAATTTAATATGTATAAATTACAATGAGGGTGTGTATGTTTGGCCGATAGACGATAGAAATTTAACAAATTTTACTTTAATTTGTAGCTAACTGAATACAGTTTTTGTTTAAAGTAAATTTATGAAAATTGCCTTCACATTTTTGTTGAATCCAATTTAAATAACCTCCATTGAAATTTAAAGTCCTTGATAAAAAAAAGGAAACATGCTCACTCAAAAACTCATCAATTTTGATTCAATACAAATAGAAAAAGCCTTTTATATTATTCATTTTTTATCAGGACGATCAAAATAAATGCGTATTGTGCGTATAATTTACTTTTGAATGACCTGTCATTTTCTGAATGAAGTCATTTTAGGATGTTAGCTAGGTCATGCAATTTTTCATACTGACGCATATTTGTATATTCTTGCTTTATCTTTCTCTCTCTCTCTCTTTACATTTCTCTAGCACTTGATTTCTTTCACTGTCATCCTTTCTGTCTCTTTAACTAACAATGACTCTCACTCTCATCCTTTCTGTCTCTCTAACTAACAATGACTCTGACTCTCATCCTTTTTCTCTCTAACTAACAATAACTATCACTCTCTTACTTTTGTCAACTTTCACTCTGTGCATTTTCAGTCACTCTCCTTTTTTTCATTTCACTCGCTTTATGGTCACTCTCATTCTCTCATTTTCCCTCACACTCAATCTCACCATTTCACCATTTATTTCTCTCCCTATTAGTCACACTTACTCTCATCTAAGTCTCTCTCTTTTTTTATTTTTTACTCATTTGCTCTCAAAATTCACTATTTCCTCGGTTTCTCTTTTTGTCCTGTACCAATAACTTCCACTCCCTCGATGAATCTTTTTTTTAACATACCTAATCAAACAAAGCACAGCATGAAAGGTGATATATCCATTGAAAGTATAATAATAATGAATGAAAAATGGTATTTGGTATTCCGGAAATGTAATAATATGTTCCCTTATTTTCTTTTTTCTCCTATTCATTTTAGTAATTGTTGTGTTACAAGCTGTAAAAGCATTCACTGTTTGAGACTTGAGTGCATATTCATATTGAGTGTGAGACACAAAATCATTAATCATTTCAATGCAACCCTAATAATAATGATAATAATTGTGCAGAAACGACAAACACCTTTATTTACTTCACGGCATCACCTCACAATTTACGATTTTTACTTGGAAATGAATTGATTTGATTGGAATGTGTCTGGTAACTTCATCATCATCATCATCAATGTAGAACGTACGATAAATATTATTATTAATCCATAAAATGCTATTGTTATGTCATTTATTTTGATATGGAAAAAGGGCCGACAAGGTATATGGATATTATTCATTTTTATATCTTCGACGTGTAATGAATTAGATTGATAAATCACAGTGTTGTAAATCAAACTCCCTCTTTTCTATTCAATATAATGAACTTGATTGCAACTCAATTAAAGGATGGTTGAGCTGTTTTTATTTGATTAATATTTTGATTTGATTTGACTGCAAATCAGAACAATTGTAAAATTCTGAAAATTTTGTAATGAATTTGAACATTTATCATCATTTTATTCAGTTGGATTTGAAAAATGAAGTGAAATTGAAATTAAGGTTAGAATAAATCTTTGACATGGAAAAAAATTTTAACCCAGGAAATAATTTGATATATGGTTCAAGCTAAAAACGTTTAACTGTAGATGGCGCTTTCTAAACCGTAAAGCATGAAAATCATAATTTACCTTATTTGAGTCCATCCTGGCGTTACCAAAGGCTACATCAACTTAGCGGCCTCTCTAATTGCTTGTTAGATTATCTAAATTCTAGCCCCTCCCTCATCAACCGCATTCCATGTTAATCCATTCCTTGTCGTTACTCATTCGGTCGGTAACTTTAGTTTACTCGATTCAAAATTAAAATTTAATAGAAAAAAATCATATAAATGAAATGTCATACGATCTAAAACGAACTTTCCACAGTTCAGAACATTATCGCATGCAATTTATTTGTATAACCTCTCAATTTTTTCATCCTAATTGACTTCACTCAATGAGCAATTTCTCAAATCGATACCAAATGTTATATTTATCAAAAAAAAAATGGAAAAGAAAAACTAACAAAGAAAAAGAAACATTTCATAGACCAAAAAAAAAGTGAAAGAGCAAAAAAAAACTACTTTAACATAATAACACTTTTTATCCAATTTTTCACACTATTAATACACAAACACACACACATAAAAAAATTTCTTTATTCAACACAAAAGAAAATAAGAAAAATGCATTGATACTATTTTGTGAGCTAATATTTTATCAAAAAAAAAATAGAATGAATGTCTCAATAATGTAAGACTTTCAAATGAAAGAAAAAGGAAAAAAATGCTCTGTGGGAATGGACATACATTGATGATGATGATCTACCATCAATTACCCTTTTGTGTATCTGACTCCATTTTCTTCTTAACAATAATAATAATCATCAAACATTTATAAGGCATTTAGTGGTAAGAAATCTCGATTACCTTATACACATGTTATTTTATTTGATTTTTCTTTTTCACTCAATTTTTTGTTAAAAAATTCTTTTGTGTCAATTTTTCAAGAGTCCCCTCGTTTTTTTGTACGTTTTCCTTTTTGTCAAATTGGAAAAGGAAATTTTTTCTTCTTTTAAAATTTAATCTTTTGTAATATGCTTTGAATGGAAATTCAAATTAAAAATATAAATTTTATGTTAAATCCTTATTTTGGGTTGTTATGACTTGGAAGAATTTAAGGTTCTATTTTTGTAAGTCAATCTTCTGTCTTAATGTGTATCCTCCGGGAATTAGAAGTAAATAGGATAAATAAAAAAATAATTTTCATTTAATTTCATTCATTTTTTGTAAGGTTAAGAATCAATGTGGATTTTTGTGATATTTAATTCCAACTTAAATGACGTTGAGTGTTGAAACTGAGTAGTGTGACCTTCTGGAGGATAAGCAGGGACTTTGGTTGAACGAGGTTTTTTTTTTGAATTGTATTTAATATTGGTTTATGTTGGGCCCTAACTATCAAAAACCAACCTCTTTGCCATAGATCTTAAAATATTTGAGTGAGTACTTTTCCAGTCATAATTCCATCATAAAAGTGAAGGTGTCTGCCCTACTTAGCTATTTGAGAAGGTGTGATCACTTTCCTGACCTGAAGCAGGTCTAGTTGATTTCTTTCGTTAGATGTTTCTCTAGATTTTATTCCTTCCTTATCAGATATGATGATAATGGGTATGCAAATGAACCCATCTGTAAGTTTGAGTGCTGGTTCTCTTTTGAGAAATTTGATCTAACATGAGACGTTCAAAAACATTTTCACTTGTTTTTTGTTGTAAATTGTTGCTCCATATTTTTTCTGTTATGTAAGAGTGTTACTTAAAATAATTAACCGCATAAATTTGCTCGTAAAAACTTTTTTGCACTTATCATTTAAAAATGTAAGAAAATAGTGTTTATGATTCCTTTTATAATTTAAAATTCACATTGAAAAGAAGTATGAGATTTCTGTTATTTTATGAAAAAAGTGTGAAAATGAGTCCATACAATATTCCAGCTGAGTGAAGTTACACCTATAGCCTATAATGGGTTCCTTGGTCCCTTTCCGGGTTTTCTCAAAGATCTTTATTTAATTTTAATAAATTTTTGCGTGTATCCCCTTCTAAATCTGTCACATGACTGATTGACTGACTGGTTTCTCTTTCTTTCCCCATGACAGTTGTCATCTAAATGTAGCCTGGGCTAGGCGCCCAGGCAACAAACCTGAAATGAAATCATATGATTACAATTAATTTCCTCTTATTCAAATTTAACATCATTTTCACTTGGTCGGCCACAATCGTCTCCAGGAGAAAACTCAGCCTCAAGGTTTTCTTCAAATGTGACCTGGGAAAAAATGAAAAAGTTTTTTACAAAATTTAAGTGCACTTACTCTCAGGATCAATTTCATGTTTCAACTTCCACTTTTTCATATTTCAATGAAACAAAAACAACTACCACATTTATTTTTTCTTCATTTAATTTTTTTTACCTTAATTTATTCAAGCTATTCAGTAAATAAAATATTTTTTTTTTTGTTTTTATTTTTTTAATAAACAAAAGAATACCAAACGTAGATGAAAAAAAATTTCATTGAAAAGAATCAGGAAAGTCTGCTTGTGTAACAACTAAATCCGTGAAATATGAAGAAAATTACACAAGATTGAGAAAAACTTGTAAAGAAAGAAATTAAATTATGTTTTTCTTTCTTTTATTTTTACAAGTATTCTATAGTGGTTGCTCCTTTTTCTTTGAGATCGCCTAGGGCCTAAACGGTTCATCTGAGACGCATATAATATTCTAGACTTATGTTCGTATTCACCGTGGGAGTGTTTATGAATCAAAAAAATATAGGGTGTCCATACAAAAAAATAGGGTGACCAGGTGGAAATTTCCGAAATTTTCCGGAAAAATGGAAAATTTTCATGCCAAAATTTTCTTCTCATAATTCGGAACAACTTTGCCTAAGACACCCCATATCTAAATTGTACAGGAAAAAATTTTTTCATACAACATAAAATTTTCATTCACATCACATTCATCTCTTATTACAAGTATTCTATAGTGGTTGCTCCTTTTTCTTTGAGATCGCCTAGGGCCTAAACGGTTCATCTGAGACGCATATAATATTCTAGACTTATGTTCGTATTCACCGTGGGAGTGTTTATGAATCAAAAAAATATAGGGTGTCCATACAAAAAATAGGGTGACCAGGTGGAAATTTCCGAAATTTTCCGGAAAAATGGAAAATTTTCATGCCAAAATTTTCTTCTCATAATTCGGAACAACTTTGCCTAAGACACCCCATATCTAAATTGTACAGGAAAAAATTTTTTCATACAACATAAAATTTTCATTCACATCACATTCATCTCTTAAAGGAATGTGCTTTATGTATTGCTTGATTTTGAGTGTTAGGAATCTGAATCAACACTCAAAAACAATAAATAAAAATCAGAGTCCAAAATCAAATGAGCTGAAGTAAGTGAAGTTTATCAACTTTAAAAACACAAGTTTTCAAAAAGTGAACTCAAAAACATAAAACAAGCGAAAAAATTATAATCTGAAACTTGTACAATTTTTGTGCTAGTCAATAGCAACATTTTCCTTAATTTTTAACAAGATACTCATTATTACAAATTGTACAAGTTTCAGATTCTAATTTTTTCGCTTGTTTTATGTTTTTGAGTTCACTTTTTGAAAACTTGTGTTTTTAAAGTTGATAAACTTCACTTACTTCAGCTCATTTGATTTTGGACTCTGATTTTTTTATTATTTTTAAGCATTCTGAATCTTCATAGAAAAAATATAATAATAAAAAATTAGAGATTATGATAAAAGAAATTTGTAGAAAAAAAATATTATTTTTTAACCTCTATTGAAGTTTACAAATTACAAAAATAAGAATGAAAAAAAAAATAATTTGCATACACTTGTGAATTTTAACCCACGGATTGTATGAATTTAACATAATTTTTTTTATTTTCATAATTTATTTTATTTTTAATATCTAGATAAAAATACAGAAAAAAATTGTGAAAAAATATTCCCACAGGTAAGTCAACGGTACGAGAATAAGTGTAAAAATAATGTAAAGTAAAGATGAGGAAAAAATATTATTTGAATATAAATATTTTTTCACAATAAAATCCCTATCTGATTACTTATGGACAAGATGTTGATGATAAAAAAAAATTGAAAAATGAGAAGATAAAATTGAAAAACAAAATTCATTCAATTTAAAGTGAATTTCACTAAATTAAGCTTAATTGTTTATCTGAATGTCATATTAATGTTAAATGATAAATATTGTCAATTAAATGAGGAAAATGGTAACTTAATGGATGTGTTTTTGTAATATTTTGATGAAAATTGCATTTCAACGAATCCATTTGGATATTTATTTCAATTTAGAAAAATATTAGATTTTCAGCTGAATAAAATATTATATTTGTATTGAATGTCGAAAAGCAGTCGACTTTTGTGATTTAAAGTTTTGCTTACTGAAATTTTGAAATTTGCTGACTAGGGTTTTTAGTTTTGCTTACTGAGATTAAGAGTTTTGCTTACTGAAATTTGCTGACCAGGGTTTTTAGTTTTGCCTACTCTTGATTTTGAGTTTTGCTTACTGAGATTCAAAATTTTGCTTACTGGAATTTTGAGATTTGCTGAGTAGGATTTTTAGTTTTGCTCACTTTTGATTTTGAGTTTTGCTAACTGAGATTTTCAGTTTTGTTCAGTGGAATTTTGAAAATTGCTTACTGAAATTTTAAGCTTTGCCCACAGGAATTTTGAGATTTGCTTACTATGATTTTGATTTTTGCTTACTTAGATTTTCACTTTAGCTCACTTTGATTTTGAGTTTCGCTCACTGAGATTTCGAGTCTTAATCACAGAGATTAAGTATTTTGCTTACTGAGGTTTTCCTGCTAGGATTTTGAGTTTTGCTTACTGAGGTTTTTTTATTTTGCTTACTAGGATTTTGAGTTTTGCTCACCATGATTTTGAGTTTTGATTAATGAGGTTTTAAGATTTGCTAACTAGGATTTTGAGTAACCTTACTGAGATTTTCAGTTTTGTCACTGAAATTTTGATTATTGCTCACTGAGACTTCGAGTTTTGCTCACTGGGATCAACACTATTTTTTGTGGGATAGAATTTGCAGTCTGTTCAAGAGCTCTTTCTCTCCCTTCAATTCATTGGAATCTCTCTCTCTGTCTCTTTTTAGTTTTTTCACTGCTAAAGTGAGAATATACAAATTAAGAAATTTAAAACAAAATAATTTGTCATATAATTTGAAACTTGTTTATCGGCAAAGGATCGTTATCCTCCAAATGATAAAAAAAATTTAATCAATTCAATTAACTTCTATTTTTAAATTCATTCATTGAAATATTCATGAACTCTAAAATTACTACTAATAAATGTTTTTGGAGTACGTTTCCAAAAAACAACACACCTTTGGATATTAACATGAGAAATATTTAATGAAATTTCAATTAACAAAATTAATCATGTCAAATTATATCAAAATAAAATTTGAACTCAAATAATTTCCATTAATTAAACATTTATCATCTTAACTTAAAGCGACTAAACCCCACTCAATATTCATTGAGTTAAAAACATAATTTATGGTTCACTTACAAATGAATTTATAACACTCTTCAATTCAATCTCCAATAACATTCATTATTATTATTATTATTTTATTTTACATTTCAAGATTGATATTTACTTTTACAACTTAGTATTTTTCCAATATCCTATCGGCAAGTATCAATATTTTAAGTTTGAACATGTAAATTAATTGAATATTGACTGTGTGTGTGTGTAACTGATGAAACTTTTTCTATAACTGTAAGGTATGTGTTGATTTGATTGGATATTTATTAAAACATTGCACTAAATTTCTAAATTGTGTTTTGCATCTGCAATTGATTGACTTGTTATTTTATAATGAAACATGAATGTATATGTACTTGAAAGTGGATATCTGTAAGGCAAATTCTAAGCTCATCTAATGTTATAAGTTTAATAAAGTTTATGTTGAGATGGAAATGCATGATAAATAAAATATATATTGAGAGTGAATTAGATTCCCGTTGAGAAGATTTTGTACAATAAAATTATGAGGATAGAGAAGGGATTTTGTGATGTTAAAAATAGCGTTTTATCGGAATTTTGAAATTTAATCATAATTTTTTTGTTTCAAATTAAGTCAAACCTCTGATGTAAGGCAATGTAAAGATATTTTTATGCAATATTACAGCTATAACTTTATAAAAAAAAACTTGGCCAAGCGGGTAACAGTCAATTTAAACACAAGCTATGCAATAAATATTACAAGCTCTAAATAAATGAAAACTAAGCAGTGTAGTAGGGTAATTTTAGAAAAATAAAATCCACATCAGTCAAGCAAAAATGGATTCTTTATACAATTTTAGGTAATGTTTCCTCAGACCAAAAAAAAATTTTCCATATAAATTATACCTGCTCTCGCGATTTTAAAACTCATATTTGAGCAAAAAAAAGTTAGTTTCGAACAGATTGGTAAACAAACAATTTACTTTACTTTTATGATCAAATTGAGATTAAGATTGAGATGAAGTGAAATATTCGTATGATTTTTTTTCTCTCCCTCTCTCTTTTTTCTCTCTTAAACTGTTTCTGTCTCTAAAATGAACCCTCTCTAGATCAGAATGTTTTTATCTCTCTATCCTTTTATACAGAAATGCGGAGCTGCGAAGCAGCGGAGCATTTGTAATCAGAATGATTTTTTATCTCTCTATGCTTTTCATACAGAAATGCGGAGCTGCGAAGCAGCGGAACATTTGTAATCAGAATGATTTTTTATCTCTCTATGCTTTTCATACAGAAATGCGGAGCTGCGAAGCAGCGGAGCATTTGACATCAAAATGTTTTAAGTTTAATGAAATAATTTCCGCATTTAAGTATAAAAGGATAGTGATAAAAAAATATGTTGATGTCAAATTAAGTATAAAAGGATAGAGTGATAAAAAAAAAGTTGATGTCAAATTAAGTATAAAAGGATAGAGTGATAAAAAAAAAAGTTGATATCAAATGCTCCGCTGCTTCGCAGCTCCGCATTTAGAGAGGGTTCATTTTAGAGACAGAAACAGTTTAAGAAAGAAAAAAAACATACGAATATTTCACTTCATCTCAATCTTAATCCAATTTGATCATAAAAGTAAAGTAAATTGTTTGTTTACCAATCTGTTCGAAACTAACTTTTTTTTGCTCAAATATGACTTTTTTAAAATCGCGAGAGCAGGTATAATTTATATGGAAAATTTTTTTTTGGTCTGAGGAAACATTACCTAAAATTGTATAAAGAATCCATTTTTGCTTGACTGATGTGGATTTTATTTTTCTAAAATTACCCTACAGTGTGTAGCGTATAAGCAGGTTGTGATGAATATTGAATTAAAAGACTGATGATTGAAATATTTTTTTTATTGAGTTTTATGTTTATCTGAAATTTTTAGGTTAAGTTAGCATTTTGGATCAGTATTTAAATTAATTTAATTTATTTGTTTTATTATCGCAACTTAAATGCATGAAATTTTAAAAATTGCTAAAACGCATTTCAAGTAACTGTTATCTGAAAATGTAATTAAATTCGACATGAACATGGACGAGCACTTATAACCTGACATGGTTGGGAAATTTAACTTTTAGAACAAAATAACACACTATTTTTGGCAAACCTTTAATTTTTAGCAACACTTCTTACTTTGAGCAATCCTTTTTTTAGTAACTCAGCCTTCTTTTGGCAATTAACTAAATGTTAGACTTCACTAAGTCTTAGCCACCCAACTTGCATTTAGCAATCAACTAATTTTAGTAATTTAGAGCCACTCCACTAACTTTAAGCAATTCATTCATTTTTAGCAACCTTTTTATGTTTTAAAATTTTGTTTGCTTATTGAATATTCATTGATTATAAAAACTCGTCTCTTTCAAGTAATTTCTTCCATAAAATTTACATAAATTCTAATAATTAATCTTAAATTACTTATCTACACACTTTTTGCTCGTATTATATCACAAAAAACCTTTGATATATTCAAAATTTACTTTCAATTCTCAATTTAACCAAGGTCAGTTCCATATGAATCGTACTGAGTGTGGAAATCATAGTTTCTGATTTTATTTATACGCTCATAGTAGAAAGCCCTATTGGTCTCCATCCCAAAAATACCATGGTATATATACTTTTCCTATGGGTTAACCCATTAATACGTAAAACTCAAATATGACCGCTTTTTTCTCATATTTCTCTATGTCCTCCATCAAAATGATGTATGGAGCAAATATAGATAGGAAATAGAGCTATCATTTTATAAAAAAATTTGCGATGGAGAAGACCAGGTTAACCCATTAATTCCCGGTGAAAAACTAATTTTCCCGATTTTTCCGAAATTTTCTACTAAAAACGAAAATATTTGCTTCCACAAGTTGTAGGTCTTCTCGAGCTGATCTGATTTGAGTATAATTACGTTACTGTCTTAAGAAATAAAGGAGATACCAGGGTTTGAAGCTAAAACATAAAATACGACTTAATGGGTTTACCCATGGGAAAAGTATACATACCATGGTATTTTTTTGATGGAGACCAATAGGGCTTTCTACTCTGAGCGTATAAATAAAATCGGAGACTATGATTTCCACACTCAGTACGATTCATGTGGAATTGACCCAATATAAAAAAGAAAACCAATAACTCCTACATTAAAATTCATATCAATTAAATCTCTTTCTTACCTCTTTTTATAATACTTTTATATTTGGTCACATCTACAAATGATAAGTGACCGGAAACGCCTCTGGAGCCTTTGTGGTACATCCTAGACCTATAGTATCTTCTGAAACTATATCTTATATTTCCCGGCCAAAATACCCTCATCATTAGAATTTTTGATTTTCATACAAAAAAAATAGGGTTGCCGAAAACTTTTGGTCAAAATAAACGGTTTTTCACCAAAATTCAAAAAATTTTCACATATTTCCCGGAAAATCAAAAAAATTGATTAATTAATTAACATACAAAATTTCAAATTTCAAAAAAAATTTTTAATGAGTTTAAGATTTAAGTACATAAATGTTTGCGATAACAGCTGCAAACATTTTTTAAAAGTTGAATTCTGAGTATTAAGAGCAAAACATCGCAAAACCAGTCTCACAAAAAAAAATCACACTTTTAATAATTTTTAATGCATTTCGTAAGAAAAAATGCACTATTACAGACGGTTTGTCCGCCGTCACTCTGTAGGTCTGTAAGTCTGACAATAATTTCTATTCATAACTCCGGAATGGTCCATCGGAGCGAGGTCCGGTTTTTTTTATTAGATAGAGGAGGTTATACGTATAACTCATTAGTTTTGAGATTGGGCTCGGGGTTTGGGTTCTAGAATAAGGCTTCAAAGTCTGAAAACGGTCAAAGCCCAAAATGACCGATTTTTTCAAAATGGCGGAAATATTTTCGAAAAGGCGGTTATTTTCAAAATGACAGTTATTTTAAAAATCACGTTTTTTTTCAAAATGGCAACTAATTTCAAAATGGTGGTTATTTTCAAAATTAAAACTTAATTCTATTCAATGAAACAAGTCCCATCCCTCATTTTTTTTATTTAACTAAAAAAATTTGAATTACTTTAAAATAACTTGTCATAAAAATTAATGAGTTCTTGGTAAAAGAATTAATTTGAATGGACTTAATTTAATATATTGCGTCATTCTATTCCTTTAAAATTTATTTTAGATATAATATGTCCAGATTATAATAAACAAATATTTGAGGTGATAAGAATTTTGGTCATTCATTTATTTTAAGCGTTTCATGTGGATTTGAAAAAAAATGCAAGTATGGGTTCATACTGTCCGTCAAAATGGGGGAAAATTACGTAAAAAACCAGAAAACAAAAAGAAGATTTTTTTGCCCAAGGAAATGCGCTCGTGTCTACCGTTCACTCTTACATTTTACTTATTTTGTATTTTGATTCACAGTTAATAATTTTTAGACGAAATAACTCAGTGTATTTCGGTATTCCATGTTGTAAAGATTAAAAAAAAATTATGATTATTAAAAGTTCTATTACTACAATTTTTTTGATTTTCTTTTTGTCAATCTTTTGTAAGGAAATCGTGGTGGGATTTATTACCTGTTATAATTATGAAAAATTGATACTTAAAACCTTTAAAGAACAAGTGAAAGAATTAACATACTTGAATGACAAGGATATTACTTCTCTAGCGATTCAAAGATGTGATTTAGATTTTCCTATAATTGAATTGGTAAAAGTACTTGAAGACACATTAAATAAAACTATAGTTTTAGAAAAACTTTCTTTGTTTGGAATGATCATCAGAACAGAAATTTTTGTTGGATTAGAAAATATCGTTGATCAAAATTTTGAATTACATATAGATTTGCCTAAAGGAAAACTACCCATAAACACATTTTCAAGCATGAGCCAGTTACAAAATCTATTTCTTCATATTAGTTCGCAAAATAATTTACCAGATTTCATCTTTATACAGAAGTTGAAATATTTAAATGTAGTTTTTTATTTTAAATTTAACACTGAGACAGGTCACTCAACAAATTTTAATTAGTTTTAAAAAAAAGTTACATTAAATTATTTTTATGATTCCAGATTGTCACACTTTGATATACAATTTATTTAACGAGACACAAAAGCATTTACAAACTTTGGAAATAAAAAATGACATATATTCGTCAAATTGTATATTAAGAGAAAATACATTTTCCAAAATGATTGCATTGGAAAATCTTCGCATTTCTATGTTCGCTTTTACGAATGTTGATGAGTAAGTTGTTAATTTTTTATAACATTTTTATATTAAGTCAGACCTCTAATTGGAAGTCCAAAGTATGATTGTTCATATTTGTAACTTATGCCAAGACATCAGAGACATAGAAAAATTAATTGATAACTCTTCGATCAAAACATTCAACAACAAAAAAACCTTTTAAATTTGTTTAAATTTTTCTTCAATCATTTTTGGTTTTGCCTTTTTGGTTAAAAAAGGAAACTCATTTTCATCAATTTAAAAAAAAAGGTTTGTAATCAAATGTCTAATTAATTTTTTTTTTTAGTACAACTTTTTCCAAACTGACAAAGCTCAACGAACTGCATTTGGTAGGGAATAAGTTGAATAATTTTAGTTTGGACCATTTACCACCACATTTGCAACTATTGGATTTGGGTTACAACAATATTTCATCAATTAATATCACAAAGTCATTAGATAATTTAATTGAATTAGATTTAAGATTTAATAAACTTGAAACATTGACATTAGATTTGGAGAATCAACTTGTAAATCTAGAAAAATTGCGCTTATATGAAAATCCATTAAAACATCTCGATATAAAAAGTCCAGAAGTGCTCAAGTTAAAGAGTCTAGATCTTGAAAATGTATACATAAATAATTTTGATTTCTGGTTTTGGGCGTACCAACATATGGAGACAACAGTAATGGACTTGTCAGGATCATATCCTCCATGCATTTGCGATTTAAAAGAAAAACTTAAATTGAAATTCAACAATGATGATGCTTTTGAAAATGTTTTTAGAAATATGTATTGCCGTGTACCGTTATCGGAATGCGGGTTAACAACTTTTGGTGAATTCACCTGCCACACTCACATTTGTAACGTATACAAAACCCTAGTAAACCCCAGATTAGAGGAAAGTATGTGTATTGTTTTTAATTGTTCTAACATTGAAGCAATTGAATTAAACACAAAAAGATGGTTTATAGAACAGAATATTATTAAAAATATTGTGGGTAACTATTTCCCTAATGTTCATTTTTTGTTTGATGATATTTCAACAGAAATACACTCATTTCCACTCATATCGTCTTTTGAATTCGGAATTTATCAAAAATTTCATATTTCTGCTTCCAATTCAAGATTCAAGGAGATTGGTCCTGAAATTATACCAAGCAACCGAAGTCTGGTTGAGTTGAACTTAAAAAATAATTTAATTCAAGAAATTGACATTGATATTCTAGAAAAATTTAGAGATATGAAGACAACATTAAAATTGAGTGGAAATCCAATTAAATGTATTTGTGAAAAAGCAAAAATGTACGAAGAAATAGTTTCTCTGAAAAACTTTATTTCGGATTTTGATAACCTGACTTGCAGTGATGGAACACCATTTTTTCCAAATCGAGAACTTTGCATTTCGTTATGGACGGTCTTGAGTTATATTGCAATAGTGACTTTATCACTTGTTTCAATAATGTTGGGTTTCTATTTAAAATACTCGTTGGAAGTTCAAGTTTTTATTTATTCAAGAGGATGGTTCCCGAAATATTTTAGACCAGAATCTGATGACACTGCTTGCAAATATGATGCTTTTCTTTCATTCTCTGAAAAAGATGAAAAATTCGTTTTGCAAATTCTGAAACTTCTTGAGGAAGATCAAAATCCACCATTTAAAGTTTGTTATCACCATCGAGACTGGATAATTGGTGAACAGATCGATACTCAAATTATAAATTCAGTTGAGGAATCTCGTAAAACAATTATCGTTCTTTCACATCATTTTACTGCTTCACATTGGGCAAACATGGAATTCACTACAGCTCATTACAAAATGTTGGAAGAAAAAAGTCCGAAAATTCTTTTGATACTTCACGGTGACATTGAAACTGCCGATCTAAGACCTGAACTTAAATCTTACATCAAAACCACAACTTACTTGAAATCGGATGATAAATGGTTCGAAAAGAAACTTTTGTATTCATTGAGACGTCCGCAAGTTATGAAAATTGCATAAATTGAATTGAAATAGATTTAAAATTGGCAAAATTTAATTGGCATTTAAAATAAATAACAAAAATATTTTTTAACCATTAATTTTTGCTTCCTTGATTTTTTTTTTAAATTTCTCGAAGTCCCAATTTACGTTCAATGTAAATCAATATGAGATTTTCTTGACAAAATTTCCGATATGTTTAAAGACATCGCAATCCTCATGTGATCTCTCGATATTTATAACAAACAGCAAAATTCAGCATTTTGTATATCAGCCATCAAAAGTGGAATCAAGATTTCGTTGAAAGTTACATTAAAATATATAAAAAAATCATGTATTATGATTTTTCCCCTTCAAACCAAACAAGAAGAAAGAATTTTATATAAGGAGTCTTAATGATTTTTGATTAATAGTTTTTAGTTAACTTATTTCTATAAAATATTCAATCTTATAGGTCGCATTTGCTTTTAATTTTCAAGTTTTTAATTTTTTTTTATCATACTTTAAGAATTATTTTAATTTGTACATTGCATGACTCAGCTTAAACCATATGTTCGTAAATCGGTTCCTGTTGTTAAAATAGAATGAAATTTTTAACCCATTATTTGCCAAAAGAAGAAAATTTTTTTGTTTTGAACTTGTTCTTTGGTGTTAAATGAATATTTATGATTTCCCTAATTTAATAAATTGCGACATTCAATTACGTTGAATTCAATTTTTTTGAGATAAAGAGTTGATTACATTGAAATGTGTCCAGATTATAATGAACAAATGTGTGAGCTGATAAGAATTTTCGAAAGAAATATGACTTTTAAAAGTTTTATTAATACAATGTTTATAATACTTTTATATTTATTCAAATCCCAAAACAGTATGTCAAGAGATGGCTTTGTGGTACATTCTAAACCCAAAGTTTCTTCTAAAACTGTACCTTATTTTCGTTGACCGAGGTCCGCTGAAAATTTGGACTAGGGTGTCAATATTAGCGAGAGGCAAGATTTTCAAAATATTGGAAGTTCTCAATAAATTCGAAAAATCACATCATTTTCCGATCACATCAATCCGATAAAAAAAATAAAATTTGGGGTTCATACAAAAAAACTTGCGATTGGCCGATTTTCGGTTTGATTTTCAAGTTCTTTGGACTTTTCTATCAATTTACATCATGAAAGTCCTCATCTAGATATTTTTTAGTTTTAAAATCATAATGGTGAGAATTTTCTTATACGATTTAAACTCTTCTGTAGCTTTGTTAGAACAAAAATGATGACCATTTTTTGAAAAACGAGAGTTTTAGCCAAAAAGTCGAGTTTTTTCATGATTTTTTGTAATAATGCGAGAAAAAGTTGAAATTATACAATTATCTATAGCTTTGCCGAATAAACTATCGATCTTTTTCGTACATTCATTAGTTTTTGACCAAAATTCAAAATCTCTTTGAAAAATCAATTACTTAATAATTTTCATACCATTAAACCAAAAATACCATAATACAAAAATACTTGTAACTTTTGATCTACAAAAAATACAAAGGTGATTAGATACTTAAAACAGGTTAGAAAAATCTCAACTATCCATTTAAAATATTTATAAATTTTATGCTTTTTTGATGAAATATGATGCAAAGCCTTCAATAAAACGAAATTCCTTAAAGTGGTCAGTCGCAAATATTTTTGTATGAAGACCCCCAAATTTTTTAATTTTTTTATCTGTTTTAGGAGCAAATTTTACATCGGAAAATGATGTGATTTTTAGAATTCATTAAGATCTTACAATATTTTAAAAATGTTGGACCTCGCTAGCAATATAAAAAGAAATTAAATGAAAAACAAAGTTCTGGTCATTTCTTATGAAGTTCTTAACTTCTAAAATAAACTTTTATAAAAGGTAGATGGCTAACTAAAAAGTGAAAAACAAGAGTTTTCAAGTAAAATGAAATATTTGAGATTAAACACAAATTTGTTAAAAGTTGATTAGCAACCCTACTTATTTTTAGTAATCCTAATTATTTCTAGCAACATTTTTATGTTTAGTGACTCTGATTTTTCATAATATTTTTTAACTCGCCACTCTAGCGGTACGATTTCAACTAACCATGTGATATGAATTCAGAAAAGCCAAATCATTCTTTTTGCTTATTAAATATTCATTGATTTCAAAAACTCGTCTCCTTAAACCAATTTCTTCCATAAAATTTAAATCGATTCCAACAATTAATCATAAATTTTCTTATCTCAACACTTTTTGCTGGTATCATATCACAAAAAAAACCTTTGATAAATTCAAAATTTACTTTAAAATATTTCAATAAAAACATCAAAATAAAGGAAAACCAATAACTCCCATATTAAAATTCATATCAATTAAATCTCTTTCTTACCTCTTTTTTTATTATAAATTTCATTTAATGATATTTAACAATAGTATCACGTGCTTACTGTCACTAAAATTGTAAGACTTTATGAAATTTATAGTCAACCTTTTTATCTTTTTGTCATAATTTTACCATTTTTTACTTGATGAGTATTAAACGTGCATATATTTTATGTAAAGAAAATTCATAAGAAAATGTCTGTGATGTACAAGGAAAGATACTGGTTGTGCATTTTAATTGTTTTTTTTGTCTCCATTCATTGAAAACAGGAATTATTAGGAAAAAACTTTTTTATATCATCATAATTTTAATAATAATGATAATAATAGTAAAAAAGAAACTTATGAAGTAGTGTCTCAATATCCTGTCTACACCATTAAACAAGTGCCGTGAATAAAAGTGGGGAAAAGACGATGTGAGACAAGAGACCTCTTAAGATTAATGACTCTAAAATTCACTTTACAGTCTATTACCTTCATTTTTGGTATGTCACAGACGCGTTTCATGTTCCTTAGTGTTTTTTTTCCTTTTCCTTTTTATCGTAATAGAAATATAAAGTTTTACTTTTAATAATGCATGCAAATATCTTCTGTATAAACATTTCATGGATATTATTCCTTTGAGACACAAAATTAAAGGATTTTAGGGATGTTTTACAAACCAAAAAATATACACATTTTATCATAGCACGCGTCAGTTTCATTGTAATGTCGTCCATTTACTCTCCATATCTCATTTTCATGATCTCTAAGAGAAAAAAAACGAAGTAAATTTATTGCATTTTTTTTTCTTGTTTACTGTAGCACTTTTGTCTATTTAAAATGAATTTTATTATTCAATTCAATGTATCTTCAAATAAAACAGATGGATCTTTTTGAATTTATTTTAATACCACACCCTTCAATCTTCCTTTTTTTCATGTTATTTTAGAAATGTAACATATTATATTTTTCAATGCAATTTGATACAAATAAAAGAAATTGTATCAAAATATCAATTAAAATGAGAGAATAGTTTAAATGGGATGAGGGGTGTCCTCAATTTAATACATTTTTTTTCATGAACATTAAATTGAGATCATGAATCACAATTGTTTGAGTTAAATGATAAAAGTAAAATGAAAATAAGAAGGATGGAAAATAATCCTGTGAAAATAGACATTCAGTTGGAATTGTTCTTAAAAGAAAAAAAAAACCTTTAAAGTAATGATAGAATTTGTTACAAGGACATGGATAAACAAAAGGAGAAAAAAAAATAAAATACATTTAAAGATAATCCCGTTTTCATTGAATATTATTATGATTATGCTGTTAATATAATAAATATAAAATAAAATAAAAAAATATGTTTCGTATAATTTTGAGAATGTTTGAAGTAAATAATAATAGAGGAAAAAGAATGAAAGAGAAAAGGCGTTTTCCACGATCATAAATCTTTCTTTTATATTCTAACAACAGAATTTAATGTTAAGCGTTATTAAGTTGATATACTGTGACATTTATCTATTAGCTACCAGGCTTCAATTTCCAAGGTCTTGAAATGAAAGTGAGAGGAAATTGGAGAATTTTACAAATCAAGTGAGAGCATACAGCGGTCTTATACTATTTCTATCATAGTTTCCATGGTACACGCCAAAACTTGAGTCTAAGTGTAAGGGTGGACCTTGGCTTTTATACTGTCTTATAGAAATTTCTTTTAAAATGGACACATGAAATTATTTTTTACTAATCTTTGATAGAAAGATTCTCTCAAAATCTCAATTGAAAGCTTATCGATACCAAGACGAAGTTCTGTTCCTCTGATACGGGGCTCGAAATGGCCGTCAATCCTTCACTGACAGGTTGAGAGAGTACAGTATCTTTCCAGGATCGAAAAAATCTTGCGTGGAGATTTCTTTTGACCCGGAAATACAGCAAAGGTATTAAATAACTTCAGGAGTTTTGCAGCGCTAAAAAAACTAGTCGGCTGGAGAACGCTTTAGCAAGCCAAGCAAAAGAATCCTGGGAAGAACAATAGTAGCGTAAACTACACCTGTCAGACCCAATCAAACTACACCTGAGTCCCTGAAATGATCTCTCACTGCCTTCGAACACTGCGTTGATGAAGTCTTCGATAGAGTCAGGCTGGAAGTCCATGAATCAAACCGTTATAGGATCATTTCTGATCACCATATCTAAATTAGGATTCCTGTATTTGGCGCTATGAGGCTGAGCCTAACGTTACCGTTTAGCTACTTTTAAAAAACAGACCTAAGTGTGAGGAAATGACGAAGTGACACCGGGCAAACCGTCTTTATTAGTGCAATTTATTCTTATGAATTGACTTTTGTTGATGTTGAATATTCAAAAGCCTGTTTCTACATTCAAAATCATTTTTCACAATTCTTTGACATAACTTTGTATGAGAACGTTGTAAGTTTAAGTCTGAGATTTTGATAGAATTTTCTAATTACTAGGTCTATAGTTTATTCAGCAAAGTTACACGAAATTAATCACCCTTCAACATTTTCTCAGAATCAAAAAATGAATTAATAAATTCAAATAAAATAAACTCAAAATACTTTTTTTAATATTGCCCTGAAAATATAAACATAGAACAGAATCAAATAATAATTAAAAATATTACAAATTAATTGAAATTATATCCATAGCACATTAATACATTTAAGCGCCACTTTATAATAAAATATTCTGCATTGCTCTATTTCATTGAATAATTAATTAACGTGGGAAAATGAATGATGATAGACGCTTATCAATAAATTAGCTTGTAGTCAATAAATTAAATTATTTTCCAATATAAAATATGTCGCTCTAATAAAAAAAAATTTCATATACATTTGACATAAATTTCACTTTGTCCATTTTAAATGCAGAACAAAATATAAAATTTATGTTATAAATTATGCATAACTCAAAAACATTTGTTCATGTTCTACTTAGAACGGATTCTACTGATGTTGATATTATGATGAAAAAAAAAATAAAATAATGCACTTGATATGCTGCGATAATGCGATGGGATGAGATGGATATTAAATGTTGAACATACAAAATAATAGAAAAAGAAAGTAAATTTTTACAATAATTTTTAAAATTAAATCATTCATCTTCTTATTTTTTTTTTCATCCTTCAGTAACATTTTTCATTATTCATCATCCCCTTTAATATGCATGATGTAGTTGAATATGAGCACTTTTTAAATATATTGCATTTAATAATAAAATATCAAAATTTAATAAAATGATGAGTCTTTGTCAAGTTTGAACGATTGTGCAGTCTCGCATCATTACATTATTTTATTATTATTTTTTTTTTCTTTTCAAGTTATGTTGAAAAATAAAAAAGTGGTGCTATTAAATGAGGATGATGATGATGTTGACAATAATTGCATCACATTTTTATTCACACAATGTTCTTAAAGTATTTTTTTGTGCTTATCATAACACTATACAACAAATACGCGAAACCTGAGCCTCCGAGTCGAGACTTTTACTGGTGTCATTTATGACCAAAATAAGTAAATTGGCATCCAAGAAATTTCCCTAGGACGTCAGGTTCTTGAGATAGGCCCTTAGGGTCATTTACGCTCTTTAAAGCAAAATATTCCATAAAAAACTGATTTTTTTTGAATCAGAACTTAAAAAAAGAATGTTAATTTAGTTTTAAATGTATTTTACGTAAAAAAGTTTCATTATACAAAGAAAAAATGCACAATTTCGCTTAATTTTGTAATTTTAGTTTTTTCCAACTCATGGTTCCATAACAGAATTTAGGGTAAATTGTCAATTTTTTCAGTTGAACATGAAATATATTTACGTTAAATACATTTTAAACTATTTTAACATTCTTTTTTTTTCAATTTTTACTCATAAAAATCCATTTTTATGAAATATTATGCTTTAAAGAGCCTAAATGACCCTAAGGGCCTATCTCAAGAACCTTACTTCCTAGGGAAATTTCTTGAATGCCAATTTACTTATTTTAGTCATAAATGACGCCAGTAAAAGCCTCGACTCGGAGGCTCAGGTTTCGCGTATTTGTTGTATAGTGTAATTGAAATGAAAAGGGAAGCTCTACTTGGGTTTGGATTGGTCTTCAAAGTAAAAGCTCCGTAGCAATGATTTTAATGGAATGAGGCTTTAGCTCCTAACTCTTCGAATTTCGCGAAGATAGTTCAATGAGCTTATTGTGAGCTTCACTAAATTTCAAATCACATTCAGGACTTAAGATAGTGACAATTCGTCGTCATCAAAACATCCTGCATATTCCTGAATTTCTTACTCCAATTTTACGTACGTGATGCCGAGCATGTCTTGTCAGAACTGCTGTCAAAATTTTTACTTGACTGGTTGAAACATGTATTGTTCTTTTCAAACAAAACGAGGCAATAAAACGCCAAGAGCCATAGAGCTTCTCAATGGTTTCATTGCGCCTCAATTCAGAAAAAGTACATTTGCGATTGTAAAGCTTCATGGCCGAAGCCAGATTTGAACTGCCAACATTAAGGTAGATAGTCCAACATATCTGCCACTCTCTCTCATCAGCATGGTAAATGTTGATGGTCCATCCTTCCTGTTCTTCCTTTCACAAAATATTGAAAAGAAAATTTAATATTTAGGTTTTAACTGGAAAGATTTTGATCAGAACCCAGAAATTCATTCAAATACAGCTTTTTTAAAACAACTTACCTCTAGTCTACTGATATTCAATTTTCATTAATATTATTTTCTATTAAACAGTGACATAGCAACACAACACCTCTGGCATTAATAATAATAGAAAAAAAAATAACATTTTTTCTATATTGCCTTTGATGTGCTTAATGTGATGGAAAAAATTGCATTTATTTTCTTGTCTCTTGATGTCATTTATATTTTTTGAAGAATTCATCACATTAACGAACAAAACAATGTGAGAAGAAGAGCAAGGTGTCAATTTTTCATTAAACTCTCACAATGCTATTCTTAAATTTTAAACGCAGTTTTTTATTTAACGAGATCTAATCTAAAACATCAAAAAACAAAATGTAACGAATGCATTGACGTCACATTAAAATATCACAATTGTACTTACAATGAAAAAAAGGGTATTTAAAACATTAAATGACATAATTTGACATAAGCACAATCATATTTTTTCATATATTTTTTTTAATTTTATTAATAAAAATAATAAAAAATAGGATGCTTTTAATATTCAAGCACCTCCCTTTCAATGTTTTTTTACTTGTCATATTTGAATGTGTCAAATTTTTCATTCATGAATAGATTTTCTAATCCAAGTGTAATATTATTTTACCCTAAAATGTTATTTTTCTGCTGTTCAAATGAGAGTGATTAACGCGCACAAATTAATACTTAATGTCATCTCATCAAAAGATTGTATTTAATTTAATATGAAATGACATTTTTATTATGAATTTGACACAAATCGGACAAAATTAAATTGACGTAATAATTTGTAATTATTATCTGATTTTGAAGTGAACCATTTCCTGATGAAAAAGAGATTTATTTAATTTAATTTTTAACATCAATTAACTCTTTTGAAAGTAAGAAGTTGCAATTAAAAATTTGATTACAGCTCATTTTTTTTTGTACAAGTACTTAAATTGGACATCATCATGGCTCGTCATGTTGAAAATCATTTATATAATTAATTTGCATGTTAGTGTGATTAAGAATTGAATAATTAGTTAGATAAATCAACCTGTTTTGAGTTTCAATTTTTATATTAATCGGTTTTTTGTGTTCGCACATCAAAATATTTCAAGCGTACACTGTAAAACAACTCCATTTTTGGAAAATCTGTAGAAAACGTAAGAAAAAGACGCAATATTCATCTTTGTACAACAAGGGTAACTCAAGGCCAGAAAAGAGGAGCAGCCAGTTACATTGCATCTGATTATTGCAACAAGATTAAAATATTCAATGAATCACTCGTTGCAGTTGAGCTAACACAGAATTCCATATATTTAAATGTACCAATATATGTGGGTTTTTGTGTTTTAGAAATATCCAAAACATGAATGTATGATTTTCATTACAATTTGAGGAGCAAAGAGTGCTCCAATCCTGATCAAATGCGGTTGTGCAATTTGGACACAGATAGTTTTACTACCACAACAAAAAAGTTTTAGGAGCAATGAAAGATGAAACGGCTGGTGATCCAATGAAATTAGTAATAGCAATTCGACCAAAAGTATACTCTTTCACTACTTAAAACCAACAAAGGGCAAAAAGAGTTGTAAGAAAAGTATCAGTAACTCTTGGATTTAATGACTACATTAACTGTTTTCAACATCCTGAATTAAAACTCCAAAAAAGTATTCAAATATTTCATTCAGACAGACACAAAATATATAAAATTCCTAAAATAAAGACTTAGAATTTATCGCTTCTTGAGAGTTAATTCCCCAAGCGTATGATTAAACTTCCATTAAAAAGTGCTAGCAGTCCTCAAAAATGACCAAGAAATCCATTTTTATCTTATAGCCTTATTTTAAGGCGTTTACTTGCAACAGGGCACCTTCATCAACGAAACTTGATCCATTTCAATTAATACCGGATGATTTTGGAGAGTATCAATATTTTGGTTTTTTTGTAAACAAACTGATACACTTTTATAAACCAGTACTAATTAAATTTAACAGCCAGAATCTTATCTTATTTCATGACGTGCGAAATTTAACGTATACAAACTTAAGTTTTATTCTTAATAAACAATCGAATTCGCTAAAACCGGTCTCAGTCTCATAAAAAATTCATGAAACACAACTGAAAACAAAGTCTTTAAAGCTTTAACACAACACTAACAGAACAATTAAATAACAGAACACCTTCAATACAAACACATTTTTTTACGCACTAATACATTCAAATGCAAAAAAAAACAATCAACAAAAACTTAAGATATGAAAGCAAAAGAAATCAACGATTAGTATAGAAACGAACGTTCCAACATTAACACAACTCGTTTTAAGTCAAAATCAGACTTAAAATTATATAAATTGTTTTCCTTTTTTAATTTTTTGCTTGATTACGAACATTTTTATATAAACAATTCAATTAAATCCAATATTATTTAAAGTGTCATGATAAAAAATATAAATTTACAAACAATCTTTAGTTAAAAATAAAAATGAACTTAAATAAAAGAATTATTTTACTTAAATTATTAATAATATTGCAAAGTTTCACTTCAATCAGTGCTGATTCAAACAAAAATTTAAGTGGATATACGAATAAAAATTGTTGTCGTGATGATTATTTAAATTTCACTGGAACACTATGTGTCGCAAACGACTATTCCGAGTATTTGCCGGATATTAAATGTGAAAAATACGTTTTACTTGCTGAATCACTAGATGACGAATTTGAAGATGGAACGTAAGTCATATTAGGTCAATAACAGTGTGGGAATTAAATTTAAATGCAATTTTTTGTATTTACAGTGCATGCAATGTTAATTATACGACAGACAATGATATTACCGAGACCTTGACATTAGTGTGTGAAGAGGAACCAGCACATCCATATATAATTTATTTATTTCCAGTCTCGACAATCTTTCTTTTATTAACAATAGCTGTTTACCTGAAAACAAAGAGTTTTAAATGTGGACAAGATATTTCCGTTATTATAATTTGTACATGTTTGGCAACTGTAATGGTACTGCGTGTGATATTTTTGCAGAATTTGGATTCAGAATTGTTTTATGGATTAGATGAATATGTGGGCAAATTTGCACTTATAGCGTACTTTGCGTGGTTGAATATCTTCATGGCAAACACACTCGTGAAATTAATGTAAGTTTATGAATATTCATAATTTTTTTCCAACAGGGCTCGGAAAGAGTTTGGCTTTGGCTTTTGACTTTTAGTCATTTTGACTTTTGCTTCAGAAATTATCTTTAGCCGAAGCCAAATTATCTTTTTAGTTTGGCTTTTGCTTGTACCTAAGCCAATATGAATCGGTTTTTTGGCTTTACTTTTTTTCGAGCTCTGGTACCAGTTGAATTTAAATAGTATAACACTGATAATGTATCTCATGATTAAGAACCAACGTCATCAAAAAGAAGATACAGAATATAAATTGAAATTATATTGCAATTAAAAATCATGACAAGGAAATCTTAGAGCAAAAAAAAGTATATTGAACTTTAGTCTACTTGAGTTCAATGTAACAGTTCCAGAAGATTTTTTTTGCGTCTATGGTTACTAGTTAAAACGTTCTAGAATCATTTTAATTATACGATTTAAAAAAAAATAACAATCAAATTTAAATTTTCTCTTTTAAGGTACAATTCTGACAATTACTTATCACCATGCTATACTCATTTGTATGGTTGGACAATCCCAGCAATTGTCATCTACCTTAATTGCACACAAGCACTTGGTGATTACAGTGATGATTACTTATCCCGCGAATGGTATTACAAATACCTACCAATATCTGTGTTATGGTGCATCAATTTGGCACTTTTCATCATCCTCACAACCTTCATAATTGCACGAAATTTAAAAGGATCCATCCAAATCCAATCAGGATGTTGGCAAATTCTCAGATTAATATTATTGGCAAGCATATGGTTTACGTGGTTATTTGAAATATTATCTGCCAAATATCCTGATGTAATACCAGACTTTTGGTATGCTATGGACATTGTAAATGCCCTTCATGGTGTTATTGTGTTTGTTGTTATGGTAATTTGTCGTAAAAGTATTTTCTCAAAACTCAATGGCAATAGTTCAAATTGGTCAATCTTTACAAATAGTAGTAGGAGTGGCAGTATTGATGATCATGTTTCTAATAACAGATATTTTATTCACAATTTGAATAGTGTTATTATGACGGTGGGACAAAATGATTTACCCAAAAAATGTTAGGAAAAAAAAATGTTTTGTCTTGTCTTGTAATTTTTTGATTAATAATAAATTTAAAAAAAAAACCTGTTTAATATTACTTTTAACACATTTTTTTGTTTTTTTTTCCATTCAATCATAAAAAATAGAATCTATTATATCACGCGTTAAAAATAAAATTTATTTATTCTTTCTACTCCAAAAATAAAGAATCTCATAATCATGCAATTCGATTGAATAAAAAATTGAAAGAATTGTACAAAAAATATAAAAAACACAGGAAGTAAAAAATAAAACTTATGAAAACAATAACAATAAAAAAAGGAAGATAATTAAAACCTAACGGCTACAAATTTAATAATTTTTCATTTCTTTTTTCTGGGAAATTAAATCAAATATCTTCCTTTTATCAAGAACATTATTTTCTACTTTCAAAGTAAACAACCGCCAAAATAAACAAATATTCAAGTCAAGAAAAACTTTAAAATAATAATTTTCTATTCAATCAAATTAAGAATCTAAGCTCTTCTGGTTGTGTGTTGTATGCCAAACTGATTAAAATGTTACAACTTTATATTAAACATTCAGCAAACTTCAAACAACACAAATAATAAATATTTACTTTGAAATTTTAACGTCCTGTATATGAAGAAAATAAGGAGCAGTATTATTATTATTTTTTTATAAATAATTTTTATAGATTGAAATTTTTGAAATTGAAGAGTGTTCTTTGACAAAAGTTGAAATTCGAATTGTATTGACATTTTTTTTAAAGTTATTTTAAAATGACAGCCAATTTTTACATAAAATACTACGTTATGAAAGTTTTAAGTGTTGCCCTTTGGTATATGGCAAAATCGAATCCAAATTATGAAACGTGGAATTTACAAAAACTCCGAGATCGGGTAGTTTTTGTTAGATAGAAGAGGTCATAAAGATGATTTTTAACTCATTAGTTTTGAGATTAGGCTCATGGATTGGGCTCAGGTTTAGGCTCCAGAGCCTGAAAACGGTCAAAAGCCCAAAATGTCAGACATTTTCAAAATTTCAAAATGGCGGATTTTTAAAAATGGTGAAGATTTCAAATTTGCGTTTTTTCAAAAGACGAATGATGATGTTCAAAAATTGAAACAATTCCAACGAATTGCACTTTTCGAAACCACCCAGTGATCAGAATTTTTCATTTTTTACTTTAAATTGGACTAAAATGCAAAATTTGCATTGCAATCTTTAAGTAAACTAACGAAAATTGCAGAAAAATATACAAATTACAAAATGCAATTCTTCAAAAATCAACAATCAATAAAAATAATTCGTAAACAGAATCAAGAACTGCAACATAAAAGAAAAACATAAATTTATAATAAATACATTAAAATATAAAATAAACAAGCACTTTTGTTGATTTAATAACAAAAGTTTTATTACAAAATTACATGCATTAAATATTAATTTTTACTTCAATTTTGAGGAATAAAATCTCTAATTAGATAATTGATAGTCTTAATAAAAGCAACATTCAACAACAATAAAATCAGGAACACAATTAGCTTTGAGCTAAAATTGCATAAAAGTTTATATTTTTGTTCAAATATTATTTTAAATGCAAAAGGAAAATAATTTACTTGAGAGAGAGAAAAAAAAATGTTAAAATTAATTTAATCAAAATGCGAAATGTGAAATGTTAGAAAAATAAAATGGATAAAATACAAAAATAAATATGAAAAAGAGATGAGATATGCAAATTAAAAAGGGTTTAAATGCATTTAAAATGTTTGTGCAATTGAATTAAGCATTTATTTGAAAGTGTTGAAGCGATTTTGAGACCAATTTGGAGTCTGTATAAATGTAACGTTTTTTTTCACAAAATTTACCCGGTAAATAATCAGCAATCTCAACGCACAGGGATTCAAAAAGCATTGAACAAGGAAATGAACTTAGGTGATAAATTGAGTAAGTTTTTGTTTTCAATTTTTTTCAAATTAATTTTTTAGAAAATTCGCAAAACATACTGAATAATCGGATTAATGTTGATTGGATATCGATTCATTTTTTTTTTATATGATGTCAAATTTATTGTATAAACCTTGGAATCATAACAAAAATTTTTGAATATAATCTCATGTAAAACAACGACAAAGATAATATAAGAGGACTTTTGTCGCTAATCACTATCTCTCTAAATATTATCGGCTTTCATTGAAAACTGAAAAACATAAGTAAATCGTTAGCTTTTAATAAAACAACTTATTCTACTTCAATATATTTTTTTTTTATTAAGTTTCATAACAAAAATAGTACTGAAATAAAAGAGCACACATGCATAGATAATTGTTAAATAAATATTTGGATTAGTGTCTCAAGAGTTTTGATCCAAACAATATAGAATACAATAGATGTGTAAACTGTGATGATGATGACTATGATGATGATGATTTTCATTGTTCAAATGGATTTTGAATGAAAAGGAACCAGTGTGAAATTAGTACGGGTACGGATTATGCTTACCATCCTTCTCAATCAAAGGATGGTAAGCATATTTTACTCGTCCATTCCAAGATGGTAAGCATTGTCCGTACCCGTACTAATTTCACAAATTTTAATTTAACTGTGAAATTAGTACGGATAAAAAAAACAAAAAAAAATAAATTTTAAAAAAAAATTCTTATAATTTTTCGCGTCCTACATTTTATTTTATAATGTGAAGATTAAAAGCCCTCCATCATTACTGATCATGGTTCTAAAAGTGCATTTTTTGCGTTTTTTCGGTAATCGGCCAGCTGCCAATTTTTTGTTTTCCACTATATTGATGTCTAGTTTTCACAGACAACTCAGAAATAGTTCAGGGTAGGGGGGAAAAACATTTTCAGACCTCTTTTCATAAGAAAAAATCGATTGTACATGTAAAATGATTGAAAAAGTGCATTTTTTGCGTTTTTTCGGTAATCGGCCAGCTGCCAATTTTTTGTCTTCCACTATATTGATGTCTAGTTTTCACAGACAACTCAGAAATAGTTCAGGGTAGGGGGGAAAAACATTTTCAGACCTCTTTTCATAAGAAAAAAATCGATTGTACTTGTAAAATGATTGAAAAAGTGCATTTTTTGCGTTTTTTCGGTAATCGGCCAGCTGCCAATTTTTTGTTTTCCACTATATTGATGTCTAGTTTTCACAGACAGCTCAGAAATATTTCAGGGTAGGGGGGACAAACATTTTCAGACCTCATTTCATAAGAAAAAAATCGTTTGTACTTGTAAAATGATTGAAAAAGTTAATTTTTTGCGTTTTTTCGGTAATCGGCCAGCTGCCAATTTTTTGTTTTCCACTATATTGATGTCTAGTTTTCACAGACAACTCAGAAATACTTCAGGGTAGGGGGGAAAAACATTTTTAGACCTCTTTTCATAAGAAAAAAATCGTTTGTACTTGTAAAATGATTGAAAAAGTTAATTTTTTGCGTTTTTTCGGTAATCGGCCAGCTGCCAATTTTTTGTTTTCCACTATATTACTGTCTAGTTTTCACAGACAACTTAGAAATAGTTCAGGGTAGGAGGGAAAATCATTTTTAGACCTCTTTTCATAGGAAAAAATCGATTGTACATGTAAAATGATTGAAAAAGTGCATTTTTTGCGTTTTTTCGGTAATCGGCCAGCTGCCAATTTTTTGTCTTCCACTATATTGAAGTTTAGTTTTCACAAATAACTTAGAAATAGTTTAGGGTAGGGGGGAAAAACATTTTCAGACCTCTTTTCATAAGAAAAAAATCGATTGTACATGTAAAATGATTGAAAAAGTGCATTTTTTCGGTAATCGGCCAGCTGCCAATTTTTTGTCTTCCACTATATTGATGTTTAGTTTTCACAAATAACTTAGAAATAGTTTAGGGTAGGGGGGAAAAACATTTTCAGACCTCTTTTCATAAGAAAAAAATCGATTGTACTTGTAAAATGATTGAAAAAGTGCATTTTTTGCGTTTTTTCGGTAATCGGCCAGCTGCCAATTTTTTCTCTTCCACTATATTGATGTTTAGTTTTCACAGATAACTTAGAAATAGTTTAGGGTAGGGGGGAAAAACATTTTCAGACCTCTTTTCATAAGAAAAAAATCGATTGTACTTGTAAAATGATTGAAAAAGTGCATTTTTTGCGTTTTTCGGTAATCGGCCAGCTGTCAATTTTTTGTCTTCCACTATATTGATGTCTAGTTTTCACAGATAAGTCAGAAATAGTTCAGGGTAGGGGGGAAAAACATTTTCAGACCTCATTTCATAAGAAAAAAATCGATTATACATGAAAATGATTGCAAAAAATCTGAAAAAATGCACTTTTTCAATCATTTTACAAGTACAATCGATTTTTTTCTTATGAAAAGAGGTCTGAAAATGTTTTTCCCCCCTACCCTGAACTATTTCTGAGTTGTCTGTGAAAACTAGACATCAATATAGTGGAAGACAAAAAATTGGCAGCTGGCCGATTACCGAAAAAACGTAAAATATTAACTTTTTCAATCATTTTACAAGTACAATCGATGTTTTTCCTATGAAAAGAGGTCTAAAAATGTTTTTCCCCCCTACCCTGAACTATTTCTAAGTTATCTGTGAAAACTAGACATCAATATAGTGGAAGAAAAAAAATTGGCAGCTGGCCGATTACCGAAAAAACGCAAAAAATGCACTTTTTCAATCATTTTACAAGTACAATCGATTTTTTTCCTATGAAAAGAGGTCTAAAAATGATTTTCCCCCCTACCCTGAACTATTTCTGAGTTGTCTGTGAAAACTAGACAGTAATATAGTGGAAGAAAAAAAATTGGCAGCTGGCCGATTACCGAAAAAACGCAAAAAATGCACTTTTTCAATCATTTTACATGTACAATCGATTTTTTTCTTATGAAAAGAGGTCTGAAAATGTTTGTCCCCCCTACCCTGAAGTATTTCTGAGTTGTCTGTAAAAACTAGACATCAATATAGTGGAAAACAAAAAATTGGCAGCTGGCCGATTACCGAAAAAACGCAAAAAATGCACTTTTTCAATCATTTTACATGTACAATCGATTTTTTTCTTATGAAAAGAGGTCTAAAAATGTTTTTCCCCCCTACCCTGAATTATTTCTGAGTTGCCTGTGAAAACTAGACATCAATATAGTGGAAAACAAAAAATTGGCAGCTGGCCGATTACCGAAAAAACGCAAAAAATGCACTTTTTCAATCATTTTACATGTACAATCGATTTTTTTCTTATGAAAAGAGGTCTAAAAATGTTTTTCCCCCCTACCCTGAATTATTTCTGAGTTGTCTGTGAAAACTAGACATCAATATAGTGGAAGACAAAAAATTGGCAGCTGGCCGATTACCGAAAAAACGCAAAAAATATGTACATGTAAAATGATTGAAAAAGTGCATTTTTTGCGTTTTTTCGGTAATCGGCCAGCTGCCAATTTTTTGTTTTCCACTATATTGATGTCTAGTTTTCACAGACAACTCAGAAATAGTTCAGGGTAGGGGGGAAAAACATTTTTAGACCTCTTTTCATAAGAAAAAAATCGATTGTACATGTAAAATGATTGAAAAAGTGCATTTTTTGCGTTTTTTCGGTAATCGGCCAGCTGCCAATTTTTTGTTTTCCACTATATTGATGTCTAGTTTTCACAGGCAACTCAGAAATATTTCAGGGTAGGGGGGAAAAACATTTTTAGACCTCTTTTCATAAGAAAAAAATCGATTGTACATGTAAAATGATTGAAAAATCGCATTTTTTGCGTTTTCTCGGTAATCGGCCAGCTGGCAATTTTTTATCTTCCACTATATAACTGTCATAATATCATTTTAAATTACAAATCGATTTTTTTCTTATGAAATGAGGTCTAAAAATATTTGTCCCCCCTACCCTGAAGTATTTCTGAGTTGTTTGTGAAAATTAGACATCAATATAGTGGAAGACAAAAAAATGCCAGCTGGCCGATTACCGAAAAAACGCAAAAAATGCGCTTAATCAATCATTTTACATGTACTATCGCTTTTTTTCCTATGAAATGAGGTCTGAAAATATTTGTCCCCCCTACCCTGAAGTATTTCTGAGTTGTCTGTAAAAACTAGACAGTAATATAGTGGAAAACAAAAAATTGGCAGCTGGCCGATTACCGAAAAAACGCAAAAAATGCACTTTTTCAATCATTTTACATGTACAATCGATTTTTTTCTTATGAAATGAGGTCTAAAAATGTTTGTCCCCCCTACCCTGAACTATTTCTGAGTTGTCTGTGAAAACTAGACAGTAATATAGTGGAAAACAAAAAATTGGCAGCTGGCCGATTACCGAAAAAACGCAAAAAATGCACTTTTTCAATCATTTTACATGTACAATCGATTTTTTTCTTATGAAATGAGGTCTAAAAATGTTTGTCCCCCCTACCCTGAAGTATTTCTGAGTTGTCTATAAAAACTAGACATCAATATAGTGGAAAACAAAAAATTGGCAGCTGGCCGATTACCGAAAAAACGCCAAAAATGCACTTTTTCAATCATTTTACAAGTACAATCGATTTTTTTCTTATGAAAAGAGGTCTGAAAATGTTTTTCCCCCCTACCCTGAACTATTTCTGAGTTGTCTGTGAAAACTAGACATCAATATAGTGGAAGAAAAAAATTGGCAGCTGGCGGATTACCGAAAAAACGCCAAAAATGCACTTTTTCAATCATTTTACATGTACAATCGATTTTTTTCTTATGAAAAGAGGTCTGAAAATGTTTGTCCCCCCTACCCTGAAGTATTTCTGACTTATCTGTGAAAACTAGACATCAATATAGTGGAAGACAAAAAATTGACAGCTGGCCGATTACCGAGAAAACGCAAAAAATGCACTTTTTCAATCATTTTACAAGTACAATCGATTTTTTTCCTATGAAAAGAGGTCTAAAAATGATTTTCCCCCCTACCCTGAACTATTTCTAAGTTGTCTGTGAAAACTAGACAGTAATATAGTGGAAGACAAAAAATTGGCAGCTGGCCGATTACCGAAAAAACGCCAAAAATGCACTTTTTCAATCATTTTACAAGTACAATCGATTTTTTTCTTATGAAAAGAGGTCTAAAAATGTTTGTCCCCCCTACCCTGAACTATTTCTGACTTAACTGTGAAAACTAGACATCAATATAGTGGAAGACAAAAAATTGACAGCTGGCCGATTACCGAAAAAACGCAAAAATGCACTTTTTCAATCATTTTACAAGTACAATCGATTTTTTTCTTATGAAAAGAGGTCTAAAAATGTTTTTCCCCCCTACCCTGAACTATTTCTGAGTTGTCTGTGAAAACTAGACATCAATATAGTGGAAAACAAAAAATTGGCAGCTGGCCGATTACCGAAAAAACGCAAAAAATTAACTTTTTCAATCATTTTACAAGTACAAACGATTTTTTCCTTATGAAAAGAGGTCTGAAAATGTTTTTCCCCCCTACCCTGAACTATTTCTGAGTTGTCTGTGAAAACTAGACATCAATATAGTGGAAGACAAAAAATTGGCAGCTGGCCGATTACCGAAAAAACGCAAAAAATGCACTTTTTCAATCATGATCAGTAATGATGGAGGGCTTTTAATCTTCACATTATAAAATAAAATGTAGGACGCGAAAAATTATAAGAATTTTTTTTTAAAATTTATTTTTTTTTGTTTTTTTTATCCGTACTAATTTCACAGTTAAATTAAAATTTGTGAAATTAGTACGGGTACGGACAATGCTTACCATCTTGGAATGGACGAGTAAAATATGCTTACCATCCTTTGATTGAGAAGGATGGTAAGCATAATCCGTACCCGTACTAATTTCACACTGGTTGAAAAGGATAAACAATAGAAGAGCTAAAGGATTTCCTGTATAAAAGGTTAATCGTCTTATTGAAATTTTAAAGTCAGTTATGAATATCGTTTGTAGTAAAATGAAATTTAAAATAAAATATGACGTAATATGGAAAATAATAAGAAATTCGTTGGTGACAAAGTAATTTCATCAGTGATTTTGGTAAGCTTTTTCTTATTATATTCATTTTGATTATTTAATTTCTTTTAAATGAAGGAAACTTTTAAAGATGTATCAGGGGTCTCAATGTCAAAGGTATTTGAATTTCATTTCTATATTTAAATTGATTCAAGCGAAATTCAGACGACAAAAGTTATAATTAAACGTAAAGTTACTGCATATTATAGTGATATAAGGAAAGTCAACATGGCAAAGTCACTAAAAAAGCCAATAAAATGATAGGAATGACTTGGCGAATATGAATGGCTGACATTTTCAGTTGAACAAATATCAACAGACTCTTTGGCAGTTGTGTGGAGTTGCATCAATGGAAACAGAAGTATGGAACTGAATTTAATGTAACGTAACAAGTAAAGATATCACACCAAACCATTATTGCACTGAGCATTATTGTCAATGATGTAGGTGTGCCAAAATTATCGCTGTCAAAACAACCATCATTTTGGCACTTGGTTCCCAAGTGAAAAGATGACGACAAAACATAATAATTAAAATTAAAATCTTATTTGTGACAAGATTTCTAAATTTACAATAATAACAGAAAGAAAGCAATTTAGATTATGATAGTCCTAGTGAAAATTATAAATTTGTTATAATAATTATTTAGGCTCAATTACAACAATCAGAGAGGATTTCGAATTTAAAATGAGAAATTTCCATTAATTCAGTATAAAAAGTTAGTAATTTCATTCCATTCCAAAGTCCTTAAGATTCAATTTTAATAATTTCAGCCATTAAAAATTATCCAAGATTCATTTCAAAGCAACAAAAATTGTACCAAGTTTAAGAACAAAGAATCACATGAGAGATCAATTGAAAATTTAACTACAAATTAAATAGTAAAAATAACATAATTACAGATTGAAGTTTTATAATCTTCAGCATCACGATGAAAATTTTCAAAATACTCTAGTACTTTCCCAATATTTAAGAGATTAAGAAAACTTAATGGAAAAGCAGAAAAATAATGATCAAGAATAGTTATACATTATTAAGAAGGAGCTCGGGCTCTATACTCTTCTATCTCCGGGCTTAAATACAGAGGTATCGATTAGTGTGCGACTGCTCTCGGATGACAGTATAAAAGCTAAGGTCTAGGCTTAGGCTAAAGGTTTGGCGTTTACTACGATGGAAATAGTATGAACACAATTGGACCCTTTGCACTGCTGTGGAGCTTTGTGGACCCTCATCGACTCTTCATCGTTAACTTAAACCGATTCATAGGTCCAATGTTTAAAGTATCCGCTTTGCAACTGGACCCAGTAAATAATAAATTTGAAAAGAAGCATATAAACATATACTCAAACAGCAAATGTACGTATGCCATACAAGCAAATGTATGTAGGCTGAACAAGCAAACGTATGTATGCCAAATGAGCTAATGTCTATTGCTCATCCGGCAAATCAATGTTTGCCAAATTGGCTACTCTTGAATAAAAGTAGAAAAAATCTAAAATATGTTTTGGAAACAACAGAAAAATATCTAGTAGAATCTTTTACAACATTTTAATCTTTTGTAAATTAAATTGAATTTTAGAACGAAAATTGTAATTTTTTCATATTTTTATCAAAATATAAATAAAATTTAATGCGTACCAAATATTTGAGTAATGCAAGGCACCTGTATGAATCAGCAAAAACATAGTGTTCAACAAAATTGTTTGGTTTGCATCAATTTGTTATTTTTTGTATGAAAAATTTACAATTTTCGTTCTAAAATTCAATTTAATTTACAAAAGATTAAAATGTTGTATAAGATTCTAAAAGATATTTTTCTGTTGTTTCCAAAACATATTTTAGATTTTTTCTATTCAAATTTTTTCATATCGGTTTGAATCAATTTCTGCAAATTTTTATGAAAAAATAAAAAAATTTGGCTCCATAATTCAATCTTATTTACAAATATTAAAATATTGTATAAGATTCTAAAAGATATTTTTCTGTCGTTTCCAAAACATATTTAGAATTTTTTCTACGACAAATATTTCTCAAAATATAACATTTCAAAAAGAAAATGTATACTATCCATTTACTCAAGAGTAGCCAATTTGGCAAACATTCATTTGCCGGATGAACAAAGAAAACATTAGCTCATTTAGCATACATACGTTTGCTGTTTGAGTATATGTTCATATGCTTCTTTTCAAATTTATTATTTACTGGGGATGGCTTGAATTCGATACTAGCGGACAATCATCAGTATTATATATTGTTGTTTTCTCCTGTCTGGATTATATAGTGCGATTAAAAGAATAACAACACACTCCATTATATGTACACTCGAAAAAGTAGAGATCTTTGGAATAAGTCGATCAAGTAGATTAAATTACCAAAAAAAATTTGTATTATATAGGTTAATAGATTTAAGTTTCATGAAAATGAAAGACATGCCTTCAAGGACTCATTGTGGCTAACTGGTGGTCTTATGAAGAGAAAAAACAAAGGAAAAAATTAACTAAGATCAGCTCCTGCGCTGTAAGTCCCTCTATTTAGAGGATCAAGTAAAGTGAAGGGGGTATAAAGTAACATATCTCCACTAATGATCTATCTTTCGCACTAGTACGCCAACTTCAACGAAATGAATCGTTTTAACATAAACATCACTGTGACTCTTGATCCTCAGATTTCAATTGAATTAAATTTCATTATATTATAAATACTCCATTTCATAATAAAACGCCATTTTTCCATTCAAATTAAAAACAAAACTAGTCAAACACAATTTTCTGGTTCGTTTTACATTTAAAATTGTTTTATTTATTCAAATTTTTTTTTGTCTACTCCAATTTGAGTATTTTCAATCAAATATTGCTAGAATTTTGCTAGAACTGCATTATGAATATTTCCAATTTTTAATTTCTCTGCAGTTTCAAATGAAATCCCTCAAAATTGTAATCATTGTTATTTTATGCATATTTATTTCATTTTCATTGTAAATCAAATAATATTTTCATATTTTTTTTTTATTATCTACTGAAACCACTTTTAAATGCACACACACACAAATAAAATTTTAATAAAAAAACACAATTTTATAAGGAAAAGTTTGGAAAATGTTTTTTCTGGTCAGCAAATATAATTTTAAATAAAAATATAACAAAAAAAATTATAAATCTAGCAACAAAACATTGAATGTGCATCTCTCGCATCTTTTATTATTACTATTATTATTGTTATTTTAATTATTTTGTGAATGATGATCGTGTGTTTTTATGCGTGTAAGTTGTTATTTTTTTTATTGTATGTGTGTTATATGGAATTTTGTAATATTTTTTCAAATAAAAATAGAGGCAAAAAAATAATAATAATAATAATGAATTCAGTGCAGCAAAATAATAAACAAAAAAATAAATCATAATAGATTTGTATTTACATTTATTTTATTTTAATTTTAATTTCATTTCATATACAATGAAATGCAAAACAATTTACTATTAAAAAAAAAACAATTAAAGCAATTAAATTTTCTATTTAAAATGAAATGAGAGAAGTCAAAATGAATCGTTAGAATCGTAATTACAAGAAAATCAAAAAAAAATGAGAGAAGAAGTAAATTCAATATCACAGAAAGGCATAAAATGTCTCATTTTTTTCATTTTCTTATTTCCATCCATGTGACGATTCTTGTTTGTGGACAATTGTCTTGTAAATTGGGACTTTGACGGGATATGGTTTTGGCACATAGACGGGAACGTGCTTCACTACTTTGTATGGAACGTGTTTCTCAACTGGATATGGAACTTTTTTCTCGACCTTAAAAGGAAAAAATTGAAATTTCATGATTTGATTTAAATTTTAAGACAATTTACCTTGTATGGAACAATTTTTTCAACTGGAATTTCAATTTCTTTTACAATTGGCACTGCAATTGGTTGGGAGACTGGAACTTGAATGGGGTAATGTTGTGGCACTGGAACAACAATTGGATGTGGGATATTGATGTGATGTGGTTTTGGGATAATGACTGGATTGATTTTGTGATGATGATGAATTTCTGAGACGTGATGTTCCTCTTTTGGGAAGGAATGTTGTTGTTGATATCCACCTTGATATCCTCCGTCATATCCACCTCCATGTCCAAAGCTTTGACCACCACCATGACCAAAGCTGTCACCACCTTGATATCCACCATCATATCCACCACTATGTCCATAACTATCACCTCCCGAACTGTATGAATCATATCCACCTTGTCCACCTGAATATCCTTCAAGTCCATTACCAGAATGTCCTGATCCTCCAAATCCTTGTTCATGACCACCTGATGAATATCCACCACTTGATTGTCCGAATCCAGAATGACCTGAACCTCCTAACGATGAGCCACCTTCATATGAGGAGTGACCACCATATCCGGAAATGTCATATCCTGAACCTGAACCACCTCCTGAATGGCCACCACCATATCCTTGACTTCCACCTCCAGTGAAATGGGCTTCTGTTTGACCTCCATGACCAAAACCACTGGCTGACAATAATCCACAATTCGCTGTTGCCAAAAGCAACGGAAGAACTATCATCTGAAAATTATCATTTAAATTTTAATCAATTTCATCTCCTTTTTGCATCTTAGTCATGTAAAAGTAAAGTCAATGACTTTCATCCCTGACTTCACTTTAATAATACATTTATTATAAATTGATCACATCACACATCATTTAATCCTGACAATTTATTAATTTTAAGTGGAATTTGACCACATTTACATGCTTTGAATAGCGTGAAATTGATATTGTCCTGTCTTCCTTAAATGGACATTGAAATTCAAAGGTAAATCATTTTGTTACATTTTTTTTTCTAATAAAAACATATTTTTTTCCACTTCGATTGATGTATCATGAGTTGAACGTTACCGCATATCATTGTAATGAATTTAAATTAATTTTTTTTCACAATTATAATGATTAATTTGTTTTTCTCTTCACATATTGTATATTTTTTTCTTAATTTAAGGGTAATTGCACCCTTCAATATTTTTTTAATTTATATTTTTATTATAATTTTACATGATTTTCACTTACAAATCGATTCATTGCTTCTTCACGTGTATTTTTTTTAAATTGCTTTAAATTAATATTTTTCTTTAAACTTCTCTTTCTTAAGTGCTATGCTTAACTGATGATTTTGGATCTCAATGCATCGGCTTTTATATGAAAGCAAAGATATTTTTTTTGTTAAGTGAGTTGTATTTGCACTCACTATACAAGTCAAAATTTTGTCTATTTAACCGAAATATGTATGAGAGCAAAAACAAATTTCGATATACTTTTAATTTTTTTTGCTACTCTTTGCTTTTGTTTAATTCATTATTTGTATGGACGGTCCGAATTTTTTTTTGGCAACAATTATTGTTGTACTTCAAATGTTTGTGTCCAGTTACAATCCACCTCTCTCTTTTCAGTGCACATACATACCGATAATTTTAGCGTAAGAGTAACTTACCTGCCTCAATTTCTTACAAAATCACTCAAATATAGGCCAATTTAATGTAGGAACGAAAGAAAGGGTTTAAATTTATATAACATTTTAATTTAACTTTTTATTTTTTATCATTATCATTATTATTATTTTTTATTCAATGAGATGCTGAGAAAGAGAAGTAGAATTTCAATTATTGTATAATAGTTTGTATTGTCATGCATCACAAAACTTCAAGCAAAACCTTAAGAAAACTTAAGTTAAGAAGAAAAAAAAACTTCAAAGAGATTGTTAAATACGTTTTAAATTATGTATTAAAATTCACCATTCACGTCATAAATCCATGATCTGTTTATTTTTCTCTTCACTTTTGCTTTTATTTTAATTTTTTTTTTATTCATTCTTTATCTTTGATTTTATTTATTTATTTTTTTTTAAATTATGTTATTTAACGTTATTTAAAGAGATTGTTCTTTTAGAGTTTTTTTTTGAGTATGTATGATTATGATGTAAAATAAAATTAAATATTATGGTGAATTTACATTGAAGTAGGAACAAAAAGAAATGTATAACGATCACGAAATTGTTGCATTTGTTTATATTCAAAGGTGAGTAGATTTGAAGAAATCAAAACAAATAAAATAAAATTAAGTTGACATTGTTTTTTTCTTGTTTTTCAGTTAAATAATGTTACAATTGATGTTAGAAAATTTAGGTAAATTTTGACGCATAACTAGTGGATTTGAAAAATTGTGTACTCAAAGACGTAAAGTTTATCATGTATGCCGATGATGTTAAGATTTTCTTGCCCTTTAAAGCTTCCTCTGACTCTTCAATTTTACAATCGAGTTTTCAAAATTTCTCAGCATGGTAGACCAGCTTGGGTTTACAATTGAATGTCCCAAAATGTAAGCATATGTCATTCACAAGATCATTAACCCGAAACATGAACTAATACGAGCTGAATGGCATATCATTAAATTTTCAATTGAACAGCATATAAATTTTATCACAAACAAGGCCAGCTCGATGATTGGTTTTATTGGTCTTCAAATGAAGGAGTTCTCAGATCCATATGTTTTTCGATCTGTGTATTATTCCTTTGTTCGTTCTAAGCTTGAATACTGCTCGGTTGTTTGGTCACCTTATTAAGCACTTACGTGACAAATTTAGAACGAATACAAAACAAGTTTGTAAGAGTTACTGTTTCACGTCTCGACTGGAAACAGGACACCCCTCCCCCACCATTATCACATCTCCGTCAAGGTTTGAAATATTTGTGTTGGATCTTTTAACGAACAAGATTGACTGCCCACTTCTGCTTGAACAACCCCCATACAATTGCTCACCCTGTTGGAAGTAAACTTCTGAATTTCAGGAGCTCAACTCCTGATGATTACGAGTTAACTCTAGAATTTTCTCCTCTACTCTACTAGAATTTTGATCATAAAATATTTATCTCACTTTTAATCATTATTTTACTTTAACAAATCGTGGATAGAATCCCAAAATGAAGAAGAATCGCATTAATTTAAAATTTGAATGTCTACCAGCATAGTTTTGACCCGCAGTCAATGAAAAAATCGTGTTGATCATAAAATTTTTGACCCGAAGTCTTGAATTCAAAGAATATTTCTGGTGAATAGCATTTAGCATCATGATCATTGAAGAAATTTCCATCAAAGAGCAGAGAGATCCATTTTTTTCAAAGTTTTTATCACTAGATAATTTTTTTTGAATAATTAAATTGGTTCTTACCTTGTTCCTTTGGAATGGAGTGTTAATTTTTTTTGGATGGAGAGCTGAAAACAGAAAATGATAGATTTAGTAAATTTAAAAAAGAAAATGGCGGCTAATGACGCTATGTTAAAATCGTATAAAAATTGTCTGGCATCACATGTTTTTAATTAGTTTTTTTTCTATTTTAATTGTTTTAAAGTTGTTTCAGACAACTTAAACACCTCGAATTACTAAAATCTAAAGAAATTAGAAAATTCTCGGAATATTCTCACTTTTAATGATTATTTCACTTTAAAAAATGGTTTAAAATTAGTCTTACCTATTTTCCTATGCTTTCCTGATGGTTTAAATATTTATTCAGAGCCTTTAAGCCTATTCTTGATCAAAAAAAACTTTTTCTTCTTTAATACGTGTGGTTCGCTTGTAAATGCTTCGTAGAATGCCGAAATTCTTTACATTTTCCACTAGGACATGAAAATTTCTCAGTGAGCAAGAGAGCCAGGTAGAGGAAATCTCTCCTAACATTCAGGAGTTAACTCCTAATAATCAGGAGTTATAAAAAAAAATGTTCATCAGGAGTTGATCTCCTGAAATTCAGGAGTTTACTTCCACAGGGCAACTGAGGAATTTTGAAATTTTTTATCTTCCAAATGTGAGTATTTGTATCAAAACATCCGTTAAAATCAAAGTCCATATGAATTCAAGCCCTCCACCTAATTTCGATTTTCTGTCTGACAATTCCTCCACATGTCTTTAATAAGATAAAATTTAATTTATTACTGTGAAATTCTGTTATTTTCTTGCTGGAAAAATTCAAGGCAAATGTCACATAAAGCAAAACATCATTTTAACATTCATCTACAATAAATTTTGTCTTAGTTTTTAGTTTCGTTTTTCCATGTCGTGAGACTCTGCTTATCACAATATTCCTCTTAATTTTACCTGCGCAAACACATTCAAGTCATTTTAGTGAAATAACAACATAAATTTATTTCACATTTTGCAAGTCTGCATTCTCTCTGTTCTTTAATAAAATTTTCTTTTACAGTTTTTTTTTTTGAAAAAGTCACAAAATTCTCGTATTATCAAGACTTAAAATGCATATTTCGGTGTGAGAGAAAATTTATTTTTCAAACAAAGTTATATCATGATTTTTTTTATTTCTCAAAATAAAGGGTGAACCGCAAATAAAGGAAGTTAAGAAACATGCATATTATTTGTGGTGTCAACTTTTGCTGTGTTCATTCATTATTTTTATTTTTTTTTGTGTATTTTGATTTGAATTTCAGATTTTTTTTTTGTGTGTTTTGGCTTCATGTAACAAAATTTTGATATCACACACATGAATTTAAAATTAAACGTAAAACAAAAACCACAAGCGTAGGACACGAACAGGACATCATAAATATGATGTGACATTTAATGTGTGTAACATATTATGGTGTTATGTCTCGGGACAAAGTTACAATTTATACCTCATAAATTATTTAAAAACTAGTGTTTTAGCATATTTTATGTATAATTTTATGCTACAATAAAATGAAGAAATGAAACATTCAAATGAATTTAAATGGTGTGTGCTTTTCAAATAAAAAGAACAAGTATTTGAAGTTAAAATAAAATAATAATGCTGATATTAAGCGTGTAGAATCGGATTTAGAATGTGCTTTGCATTTGAGAATAAGACATTTTAAAATTATTATTGTATAACATCAAATTACCACAAATTGGTCTATTATGGTTGAACTTTTTAATTGTTATGAATTTGAAACTTAAATAAAATGTTTGATTTTCAATTTTAATTTTACGTTTTAAATATGGATATGAGCTGTTTTGAAATGGAATTTTTAAGTGAGACAATTAAATGGAATTTTAAATATTGTGAAGTTTGGAGTGAAAATCGAGAGGCTTGCAAATGAGGCTTTTAGTTTAAATTGAGAGGACTGAGATGAAAACACTGTAGTTTGAAAATGCACCGCTATGCGAGGTGACTTACTCTGAAATTGACAAAGCTAAAGTTATCAACACGAAAAAAGAATTTTCGGTGTAGTGTAACAAAGTCAACAAAAAGACAGTCATTTATCGCCAAAAATTTTTTGATTGACTGCAATAGATGGCGCTGTGAGTCGATTTTGTCATTTACAGGGTAAAAAATGGAAAATAAATCTTCGAACGTGTAGGGGAGGGTCCACTGAACAACACTTCCTGGAGCCTTAGAAATATTGGAGCAGGTCCGCTGATTCTCAGCTTAATAAACCACCTCGTGACAAATTCTGGCCACCCTATTCCTAAGCTACTTGGTAAGTAATTTTTCTGTCTTATGAATTTTTTTCATTATTCAAATTGCGAGTTACCGACATAAGAGAAGAACCTCAGACAGTTGACAATATCGCTTAAAATTTTCAAAAAAAATCAGGTTTATCTTAGGTAAAATCATTGAGAATCAGACATCATCTGATAACACAGATTTAATACTTGATTCACATTCATAACACCCTTAAAAAAATTATAATAAAAAAAACAAACAAATGTTCTTTGAATAATCCCTTTCAATGTGTCAAAACACTATTTTAATTTTAAATAATGATAAGAGAACTACAATAACAAAACCACCCATATGACACCATTTCTCGTCTAAATTGATTGATGATTATAAAATGAACATAATTTCATCTATTTGATGTTATTTCAATCAACATATTTTTACTTTTTAACTAATGGATGTTCTGCCCTGTTGAATCTGTTTGTTTATTATAAGAGTGAGATAGAGAGTGAGAGATAATCAAGACATTATCTCATTCAAAATAGATCAAAATAATGGTTATTTCATAGATGTTAGTACAAAAAAAAAGATCATAATTGGTACCTTTTTGCTATGTATCTAACAAATAAACAAACAGACATTAGTGTTTGTCTCACTTGACAATAATGTGTCTAATGATAGTTGTTATAATAGTAATAATAATAATAAAGTTCAAATATAAATGAAATAAAAGGGGAATAATGTGTAAAGGTACTTGAACAATCTTATTAGTAAGGATCTGTCCTTTTTTGTCTGTTTTTAAAAGGAAAAGAAGACCCTTTATTGCTATTATTATTCATTTTGTGTGTAGTTCCCAGGAGAGTCTTTCATCAGACACTTTTTAATTTAATGTACATTATTATAATGTCATTGAAATTAAAGAGGGCTACATTTATATAAGTTAACTACAAATACCTGGAAATGAAAAGACTGAATTTTATGAAGACATTTAAATTCGTAACGAAATCATGAAGAAATAAATCATCTATTTATAATAATGCTTTTTATGACCTGGAAGTAGAAATGCAATTAATGTTATAATTGGTGTCTTTAAAAATTTTCTCTTTTTTGTTTTATTTCAGACTTTGTTCTAGGATGGAGGTGAAGTGATGCCAAGGATGATTTCAAGGCATGTAAGTATTAAATTAAAAAAAAATTAAATTCGTATTCAAAATTAGAATTCATTTGGTTTAGAATTAATTTATGGCAAAAGGAAGTGCAAGAGCGTGATATTCATATAAATTCGAAATGAATTAAATTAACTTTTTCACTTTAGATTGAATAAAAGTACATTTAAGTCAAACTTGACAGGCTCACATAACGACTTACTCAAGCTATAGTGCGCTAGTTTCCAGTTGGATAAATTCAGCTTTTGGAATTCAGCTAAAAAAACAGTAGCAACATATCTGAAACCTTTTTAATTCTTCAGAAACATTCTCAGCATACGAGGATTGCTTTAGATAGATATTGCATTAAATATTGCATAGACTTAAAACGTATAAAAAAATTGATTAGTGAAGTCCATCACCTGCAAGCAATCTCATTCAATGAAGGCACAGTCACTCTAAGAGGCAACTCAAAACTCCAAAAGAAGAAAATCTTCACAGATGCTAGTAGAAGACACATATCACTGGTTCATATTACGTTCCTCAACTATTGAATAATTTAAGTTTCCAATGAGAAGGGAAGTGAATGTACCGTATACAGAGATGATCGTTGATCTTCTAGAACAAGATGAGTGTTAGAAGCATTGTGCTTCGTCCCGCCAACAATTCAGGCCAATCACAAGGTCCACATCGAACTGCTAACCAGAGACGTGCGTTAACGGCAGAAGAGTTATGGCTGCGAGGTAAGGGGCTACCTCATTGAAGATTACCTGAATCTTCGAGACGAACCTTGAACCAGATCTAGTTAGACCCTTAGTAAAAAACTAAAAAACTACTCATAAAATTAATGTAAATAATAAAAGTCATCAGACTTCGATGGGCAGGTCATTTGGCACAAATGAACCCAGGCGGAGCTTATCATTCAGATTCGGATTTAAAGGAATTTGAGGTCTTTACTCAAACCAGTCAAGTTCATTGTGTATATCAGTAAACATCATCAGAAGCTTTGAGCTGTTACCCTGCTATCCTAAGCACTCGCCAGCTTCAGCTTTTTAAATTATGTTTGTAGTCCACGGACACTTGAACGAAGCACGTATAAAATCGCATTTAAATTCAAAATATCATTCAATTCTAATTAAAACAACAAATGCAAATCCTTTTCTCATTCTAAAACGGTAAGACATTAAAATTTATTTAAACATGTCGTGAAAACATTTATTATTCAGTGAAAATTTATTATGTGTGATGAAAAACCTTGCTTTTTTACATGAAAAATTATACTATACCGTTTTAACTCACAAAACAAACAAAAGCAAACTAGATTTTTATTAGAAATAGTTTTTTTTCTCCTTTTATATTTCACATAATAAAACTTAAACAATAATTTTATTTAACTTTAACGTTTTTGACGTATTTATGGTTTGTAAATGCAAACTAAAGCTAATTTATTATGATTGATAAGAGACCGTGCGCATTACAAGGCATGAATTAACATAAAAATAAAAATGTTAATTTTTTTTCTCAGAAAATTCTCATTTTTCTTTTAAATTTTCTGCTTTTGAAATGTTTTTTCATTTGAACAACAAAAAAAAAGTATTTCATAACCTTTTTGTTGTTAACTTTCATATTTTATTTATGTACATTTCCGTTTTAATTCACATTTGCTAATAATAAAGAAGAAAAGTTTTTCTCAAGCTTACCAAGCATATTCTATTATTATTATTTTAACTTTAAATTCTGTCATAATTGAATTCTTTTTCTCTTACTTTCATTACATAACAAAAATAAAATGAAATTAATATTAACTTTACTAATGTTTTTCCATCAAAAATTAATTAAAATTTTCAATTTTCATTATTTTTCTATTATCGTTTCAAACATAAAGTACAAAAAATTTGGAATTTAATATCATCAATCGATTTAAAATGTTCTTTGTGAAACAAAAAAATGAAAAATCATCATCAATATTTCATTAAAATTATAATAATACAGTATAATGTTAAATACATTACTAATTACAGTTTTATTATAAATTTAAACGTAATTTTTAATTATAACTAAAACAGAGTAAAAATAATTAATAAATGATTAACCTAATTATACGTTAAAATAATCAAAAATTAAAAGCATTTTATGTTCTGGTGTGTGTTGTTTAAGGTTACTGTTGAAATTTAAATTTATTATAGGTAAAATTTCGTTGTGAAATTGAGAGTTAATGCGATTTGCTTTGGTCAATTTGATATCGATTTTTTGATTTATGATGCTTTTTCAGGAGCCACTTTTGCTATCAAGTTCGATTTTTATAACTACATAGATGTCTTCTGAAGGCTGATTTGCATTGGAATTGGAATTTTCAATTGGAAGTGTTTTTGTCTCTCTGGAAAAGTCCAAATGATCATAGTTGCTATTTTGACTTTTAAAATGTTTCCTTTCACAAACAACCTGCTCATAGGCATGAATTATGGATGGACTTGGTGCAAGGTAATCTTCAGTTTCTATTTGAATTTTTTTCTTGTGACACAATTTTTGGATTATTTTCCAAAAAAGAACGACTATAATAACAACAAATAGTAAACAAAGTCCAAAACTGAATATTTCATCATACATTTTGTTACCTCCAGAATCTAAAAATGAAATAGCAAGTAATTTTCTCAATTGTTAATTATTATCAACATCATTTCTTAGAAGGAATAAACAAGTGGCATATGCTGATTAAAACAACCCCCTATTTGATGGTTTGATTTTCTGAATCTGAAACCTCAATAGAAAGTTAATTAGTCTAAATTCTTAATGATTTTGAAAAAAATATAAGCCACTTGTTTATTTCGACTATTCTGGTTTTGAAGTCCACAAGCTCAATTACTAATTATAATTGAAATAGCTTCTCGATGAACGATTGAATCAGAACTGACCTTAAAGGAACAGAATCTTAGAAGTTACACAAAATAAGATTAATAAGAAGAAATGATAATTCTTGTTTGACCACAGATAAGTAACAAATTTGTTTTATGTGATAAGAATTCTAAAAACAATTCAAACTTTTACCTAATATTTGAATTTAACGCATCTCTCGTTGATTCATGAACAAAAAATCAAATCGGAGCGTTGAACCGAGTTCCACTTACATAAAAAAATTCCTGCTAAATTTAAACTGGTTATGAATGAAAAAGCCCGATAACGGTAATTTTGCGAAGCCTAGAGTTTTATCAAATGCCAATAAATGATCGCATATTGACGTGAGTCGTTAGAAATCGCAGATATTTTATTACAAAATTCACATTGGAATTATTTTCAAATGCTGAAAATTTTTTAATCACAAGCACAATAACTGAGACTTCAGGTGCTTAACTTTTAGCTATGCGCTTCGTGTACACTACATAGGATAGCGTTGATTAATTTTTATTTTGTGTGAGTGTATACGTAGCGCATATCTAAAAGTTAAGCACCTGAAGCCGGCCTAAATCTCCAAAATTTCTCATTCAAAATAATTAAAGCCATTATTTATGATATTTAATTCCTTTTAATAACGATAATAATAAAAATATAATTTCATAAAGATTACGTCAGGAAGTGCACTCAAAAAATTTATTATTATAAAACATTCACATCCCATTGACACACAATTTTCATGCACATTTATTTTTATGTTCATGACTTTACACACACACACACAAACGACAATTGTTCACTTTTATCATTGTCATCATCATAAATTTGTATTATTATTGTTATAAATATATGAAAAAAATATACATACAGACAAATACCGAAAAAATCTCCCCTTTTTTTCTATTTTATAAAATTTATTTTATTTTATTTTATTTTCATACCAAATATATATTAATAATAATACGAGACATCATTGCAATAACACTCTGCATATAAAATGAATAAAATAAAATGAAATAGAAAAGAGAATTTCCAAAAAAAAAATAAAAATAAATAAATAAAAGAGATATAATTGGTCAGATAAAAATAAATTAAAAGATTTACATTGTCACTTTAATAAATATTCTACAAACAAGTGTATCATGCTGTTTTGTATACGACTGTATTTTATCTAACAAAATGCACCCTACACAAAAATGTCTGATATTAGGACAGTTCATGCCTAAAAGGACAAAATTAGTGCTGATTACTTTGAGTTTGTGCTTTGATTAGAGAGGGTCGTGAATTTAAAAGTTTAAAATCTAATTTTCAAAAGGGATTATTTATTTGTTTGAAAATCATAAAATGATTTTTTCTTTGTATTTCGTTGCAAAATTTTTGTCATCAAAGTCTGTGATAGAATGAGACTAAATTTTTAAACTGATGTAAATTTAACCTTTCGACACCTGACAGTTAGTCAATGACTTTTGTTTTTAACAGGAAATTATGTAGAAGTCTTATGCAACTGATTAAGGGTAATTTTCCCAAGATATCGAGTTCAATTTCCACTGGAAAATTTTGATTGATGTAAGGGTATTTTTAGAAAATATAGATTTAAATTAACGCTTTCAGACCTGAGCCTAAACCAAAAGACCTAGATTTTGTACTCGTAAATGAAAAAAAAATGTATTAAATTTATATTTTTTCTTTTAAAAATTCCCGCCGCATTTCCCGTCGCAAATTCCCGTCGAACAAAAAATACCATCGTAAATTCCGCGACGGGAAATATATTTATAGTGTACAAAGTTTGTCCAATATATTGGACAAAGGACCGAAAGGGTTAAATGATTCGCGAGAAAAAAAAAATTAAAAAATAGTGGACTTTGACTGAATGAAGGCCATTTGAAGTATTCGATTTTAGATCCACCATTCCTTATATTGTTTATTTTTACAATATTAAAATTAAAAAATCGTTGAAGTCATAAAAACCTTATATGCGCGAAAAAGTTAAGTCCAGGTTGAAATATTTTTGGTAGAAGATGAGAGAGTGTCATCGTTTTTTCGTCAAAATTCTGCTTTTGTTGAAAATGATCTTACGGGAAATCGTGAATTGATTCAACTTTTGTTTCGCTGTGTATGAATGTTGTGAAACCAAATCAAATGCTACCTTAAGAATTATATATTAGAAAAATCCAAACTAAAACTTACTCTTTTTCCAAAACAGGTAGCTCTTTTTCAAGACTTCCTTTTTTTGATTAGCTTTCGTAAGCTTTCAAGACAAGGCAATTATACCACTAACTTGACTTGGCAAACCCAATCGTGAGGATCAAATTTTTTATACTGAGTGTTTGCACCTAAGATGCAAACTCGAAATTTAATTATTTAAAATAAAAGGAACACGAATTTAATTTAATATTAAAATATTATTTTTTATTTTTAATTCATTTATATATTTTTGCGTGTTGATCGCCTGAGAAAAGTCGCCATACGTCAACTTAATGTAATGTATTAAAACAAATCTTGAAAATTGAATGAATATTAGCAACTATTTTTGGATAAAGTTTTTCATAGGAAAATTCAATATGTGAATGATGTAAAAAATTTTTAAACTTAGTGCTAGTATTATATGATATAGTGTGAACTTAAAACTGAAAATATATTTAAAAAAGCTGAATAACTCATAAACTCAACTGTATACTCAAAAACTATCAAAAAGATGTAAAATTAAATCAGAAATTCTAAAATTTCCTCAGTTTCGAGAAAAATTACCTTTATCTTTTCCAGAGTTCTTTTTTTGATAAATTTTCGTGACAACTCAACCGGGCGATTATACCACGAACTTGGGTTGGCAAAAGCATATCGTGATGATCAAATTGTTTATCGTTTTCATCATTGTCACCATCTGCTCTGAGGAAAGCTTTATTTTTGTTTCCTCTCCTTTGAAATAAATCTTGTATATAATTTTTCTGTTTTTCAGAAAAAATTTGAATAGTTCAAGTGTTTTTGATTTTTAATTTTTTTTTCTAGTTTCAAAATTTTTCTATTTTTGAAGTTTTTCCTGAAAATATAATGTTTCTAGGGAATTTTACATTTTTGAACATTTTGAGTGTTTGTTCGAGTGCTTTTGGATTACTTTGAAATTTTAGGATCTCCTAAATATTGAGTTGATTTTTTTACAGATTTTTAGAAAATTTCGAAATTTGTCAAATAATGTACTTGAAATCCTGAACCGATTTTTTTTTGTGCACCATTTAGTGTCTAAGGGTTAAAATGACATAAAACTTTGAAATAAAATATAAAATAAATAAACTTACCAAGCATAAGTTTAAATCATTGCAATTAATTTGACTTAACTATGGCTTAATACAGTATTTTTTTTTTGTTTTGACAGTCATTAAACGGGACAGAATTCAAATAAAAAAGGGAAAGATTTCAATTGATAAGAAAAATTTTTATATAAATCCATCATGAACCGACTCTGACTCAGTCAAATACCGATAAGACAGACTGTTTATTTATTTGTTTATTATAAATTTTGTAAATAAACAAATTGTGGAGAATGCCAGACAATTGTATCAAATTGTGTAACCAGAGTACAAAAGACACTTTTCTGTTTAAATAAATAATTATAATACTTTTATATTTAGTCACTTCCTAAAAAGGTAAGTGGACAAAAACGTCGCTACAGT
>LN483390.1:788428-814806 GCA_900002565.1 Culicoides sonorensis | reverse complement strand
GAAATATTTACAACACTGTTTGGTCTTAGGGTTTTCTCAAATCGCAAAATCAGTCTAAAAAAAATTCAACTTTTAAAAACTTTGTGAAGCTGTTATCACAAATTTCTTATTTTGCTTGAAAACTTCTTGTTTTTTACTTTTTAGTTAGCCATCCCCGTCTCATAAAAGTTTATTTTAGAAGTTAATAACTTCCTGAAGACAAGGTGCACTTTTTATGATTTTTTAATTTTTTTTTTTTAATCCATTTTGAACTTGAAGAGAAATAGTTTCTAAACATTCATTTTAACTTTTCTATGTTAAATTTAAATTGCATGTGTAAAAACAGATAAAATAGATCTAGTATTTATTTTAAGATTATTTACAAACAAGATTTAAATAAATGTGTTACATTTCACATTTAAAATGTATCTCCTATACTTCTCTTCATCTCTCTGTTTTATCAAGAGTTTAAATTTTAACTAAAGCATGACACGTTTTAAATGTTATACAAATACACCTTTGATACGTTGTATACACAAAATATAATTGTGATTCTTAGTTCAGGGTGATGATAAATTGTGAGAGATATAACAGGATTATGATTTATTATTATGTTTAGTTTACACATTGCCTTTACAAATTAGGATTTTGTTTATTTTTTTTACTTTTAATTGATTTAAATCAGTGTTAGGTGTTTTTGTTTAATTATCATATACAGGAAAAAGGAAAAATGGAACCACGTGGAGAAGAAATGTCTTGATTTCAGTTTGAAGGCCACGTGTCACGAACTGACACTAATTTTAAATTAAATTTAATTGAAAAATATCCATTTTACTTTAAAACGATGATTGAAATTAGATCGCATTTCAAATAATATTCATGACCTTTAAAAGCTAATGTCTGGATTTTCAATTAAAATATCGAAGGATTTTTCTAAGAAAAACATTTAACATTGCAGAAAAAAAGGGATCACCTTAATTGATATTGGCACGCTAAATATTAATTAGTGAAAAAAAAATCAAAAATGAAAGACTGTTTTTTTTACCTTTCGTTTTTTTTTTAATTGCTAAAACTATAGACTGTAATTATGAAACTCCCTCATTAAAAGTAAAGGATATTGCTATAATTTTTTTCATAATTGAAAAGGATTTTTGTTTTCATTTAATTAACATTTCGGAATAAAAAAATTTATTTTGATTTTATTTGAATGGTAAAAAACATAATTCAAATTTTGCTTATGTTAAAGAGGAAATTTAAAATAAACAGATTTTCTCGTCCATTAGACCGTAAGCAACCTTGAATCCAGAATCAAACTGGTGTGTTTTCTTTTAGATTGAGTTAGTTCCCAAACCTATTGGGCAAAATGTGATTAGACCTTGGTCTTGATAATATTCCGATAGGTCTTCGGAATACTGCCAAAGGAAGCGCGATAAGTATCATTGGACACTTCTTAGATCTTGCCAGTACTTCCTATCACGTCCAGCGGCTCTAAAGGTCTCTGGGTCTGGACCTGATTCTTCTAAAGATCAATGTAATATTTTCAAATAATTTAAAAAAAATCAAAAATTTCGAAAAGGTTTTGTAGGGAACTTTAAATATCGTTTAATCTCACGTAAGCGCCATCTAGTGAGTAAGTCATGTTTTTTGAAGCTCTTCAAGCTTTGACTCATCATAATTTCATCTGTTAAAATCTTTCAGGCAAATCAAAAGTGATGAAATAGTTGAAAATTTTATCACTTTTGATTGAGGGAAAAAATTACTGATAGTTATCTATTTGAACATACAGATGGCACTTTTTATGATTTGACGTATTTTGACAATTGTGTAGGCTTAAAAACAACCTTTAAGTATTTCTACAAAGTAAATTGAACCAAAAAACTCAAATTTAAACATGTAATGCTCTAAGGACACCAATCATGGACTAAAATTAAGCAGGCTTCAACTAACATCTAAAAAAAATAATTTTTACTAATATATGACGTTTGAGTCAACTGATTTCAAGTAAAATGCTTTTTGCTAACATTAACCCTAAAGGGCTATAAAAAGCGTTTTAAAAACGCTACTAACGATATAAATGTAACTTGAAATAACATTCTGGTCCCTATTGTGCTCGATAGGAATAATTTTTCTCATGATTAGAGAAACTTGTAAAAGAAATTTTTTTCAGTAATTACTCAAACATAAATTGCATTAAAATTGTAAAATAAAAATTTCTCTGCCATTCAAAAATGACTTTGAATGGTTCTATTTCCTTTTTGATTGATTACAATGATTAGGTCCCCAAAGGATATCAAATGGTATTTAAAAAAAAGCCTTAGAGAAAAAAATTAAAATTGAACAAGGTAAAATAAAACTGAACCTTTCATCATAAAACACCTGTGATTTCTTTGCTTCATATATGTAAAATTATCCAATTACCCTTTTTTTCTCCTTATATGAATACAACATTTCAATTTAAATGCTTTCTAGCCATTCATTCATTATTCCTTTCATAAAATAACATTGAAAAGAGCCTTTTTTTTAATTAACATATTTAATGGAATGACTTTTATTCCATAAAATAATTACACAATTCATACCGAAAATTTTATTTGTATGCATTTCATATTCAATAGCAGTTATTTCAATGTGCGTCATCAACCAGGTTTTTTGTGTCCCCTTATTGCAGTGAAATGTAGTAGTGAATGTTTGTAATTTTCCATTAAATCGACATGAAGAATTGCATGCAATGTTGATTAATTAAAATAAATATGATTTAATGTTATTTAAAAGATCAAATAAAAAATTCATGTGAATTTCAAAATCATAGCTAACTAATCACATTAAATTCATATTCGATCACTTCAGGTTTCCAAATCAACTAATTTTAAAAGATTAGGCAAAAATTAAAATTTAAAAATGAACCATGCAATTACAAACATTGCAAATAAGAGACAATTACAAAACAATACGAGTATAATAAAAGTTACAATTCACCACCAAAAAAAATCTCTGTATGGACATGAATTTGATGTAAGAGTACATGAAAGAAAAAGAGTTGAACGACCAGAAACCAAGTAGTTCATGACTATTTGTTTATTTTTTTTCTCTTCTTAATTATATTTTGTTGTTATTTTTCTTTCACTTTGTCTCATGTTATTTATGATTTTTTTCGGCTTATATTATGCAATTAAATAAATATTCAATTAAAATTAGAAGATAGGCATAACGCATGACCTATTCAATTGTGTATTTTGCAAGCAGGTAAAATTTTGACTTGAATTAATTTTGTTTTTTTGAATCAGATTAAGAAATTTTTTTATTGCAGAAAGTAGTTATACTTCGATTGAAATACAATTAACAGAAATTAGTAGTCAAATAAAAATGATGGTGGTACAAATAGAGTTGACCACTCACAGCTATTTGGATTTAACAAGAAGGCGTTAGAAGAAATCAGGTAGATGGAAAATGAATCACTGTTCGATTCAGATTACTTCTGAATAAGACTTGACTCTTGATAGCTTGATGTTACTCCTGAAAGTTTTCAAAAGAACAGACAAGTATCAAATTCCACTTCTTGGTCTATCTTCATCCGCAATTCCAGGTTTTAAAAATAAAATTCATGTAGTAGTCCACAAGTACTGCCTTTTTTATTGATTTGAAGTTCCTGTATAAGTAACACACCAATTTCATTTTCAACTAATGTTCTTCTTAAGACTCAAGATGCAGTACTTGACCTATGTGCGTTATTTTGGAGAATATTTAACTGCTTTTTCGATTTTAATCCATATGCTGGATTTCGATCTATTTGCGCTTCGTATCATTGTTGATTTTTTTCTCTAGCGCGTCCCAACAGAAGCTGGTCTCCTCAATGTCATAAAAAAACTTTTTCTTTGTTACTCGTGCCATTGCAACATAACCTCCAATATTACCAGTTAAAGTTTTTTTGGCATTATTACAAAGCTATTATTATTATTATTATTAAATATTATGAATTCTCCTAATGAGATAAAATCTCGTCCAGGAATTTTCTTTTTAAAATTTTTTCTAATTTAATTTTAAAGTTAATGACTAAAAGTTAAAATTAGTAAAATGAGGCGATGATACATATGGAATTGTAATGGTTTCCTCCATACAATTGATCCTCCCAATGTCCTCCCTGTTTTGTAGCTCTCTTCATTATAATTATAATATAAAACGATAAGATGAATAGTGTAATCAAATGGTAGTTCAGCATTTCAAGTCTTCAGGTGCTTTATAAATTCTTCAAAGTTCAACTTTTTTTATCGATTTCGAATACTTACTCGAATTTTTTCAAGAGATTCATCCATTTTAATGCCATCATCTTGGGGTTTGTTATGTGAAACAATAAAGAATTCTGGACTCCTGTCTAATCCATTAAAGTTTTTCCTGAATTGTACTTAAATCGTTCTGATCATGGTTATCTGTAAGATGATTTGCTTGAAACAAGAAAAAAACCATCTGCGCCTTGTCGGTGTTCTTGATTTTTTCTTGCAACAAAGTCACATTATCTTTCTTTTTTTTGAGCTCAAATCCGCTCATTTCAGACTCATTCATGTTAACATTTAATGCTGGACACTTCAAATAGGTATCAAACTCCATAAAAATAAAATGTCCTATTGCATTAAATTAAATGCAAATGTCAATGAAGTGCCAAGTTAACGCCTTAATCTCAAAGTTTTCTTTAAAATATGACCTGACAGATTTTACTCACTTTTCCATGATCCAAATGATTTATGTGAGTAAATATGAAATTTATGAAAAGAAAAATGAACGAAATAAGTAAATTTTCATAAATGTCAGGTTAAAATGTTAAAACATGACGTTCAAGTAAAAAAGATTAATTTCCCCATCATCATTAGTTACTTTAACAACTATTCGTTACCGCTACAAATAATAAATCCTATAATTAAAAGAATTTTTTAAAAAGCCTACATCACACACAAAAAATCATTTGCATTAAATAAAATTTTCCACATAAACTTCCATTTTTCCATCATCATTGCAACAAACATGCAAAGTTAAAATTAATTTTCAAAATCAATTAAGCATTTTTTTTTCTTTTACACTTCATAAATAAATGAAGGTTCTAGCATTTAAACTGAGCATTCATAATCAATTCCATTTCATTTCAACTAAACACATATCGCTTAAAGGCGCTTACAAGTCGTATAATGTCAGGTTATATGCAAATAATCACTGTTGATGACTCGAACTAAGTGATAATTATCTTGGCTCGTTATAAAAAATGGTGTGCATTTAATTTTATTTTATCACATTGGGATCGCCTTGTTTGTTACACTTTTGCAACAAAAAAAATTAATACAAATACTAATGTTAATGTTATTTGAAAATCAAAGTAAAAAAAAACGACAATTACAAGGATAGTTTACGATAAGAATTAATATGAAAGAATTTAAAGTGTCAGGCGATTGAATTAAATTTTTGCATTTTCTTGTATTTTTTTGTGTCCAGTTAATTAATTAAAACCATGCAACTTTAATGTTCATATTTTTTTTTTGTATGTTTTTTTGAATTGTATCACGATTCCTAACATGAGTGAAAATTTAATAACATTTTTTGATGGCCTAAGGGTGAAAATCATAGTTAAATCCCCTTTTTTTCACCATAACATGTCATGTTTGCAAGGAAAGCAAAAAAAAAAGGAAAGATTATTACCCGTATATAATCAGAACAAATATGTTTTTTTTATATAAAAATATATTTCGTATTGTTACAAATTCCTGGGGAAGTTAAATGTTTGCTTTTCTTACGGTTTCTTGATTTTTTCGTATATGAATTTGCGTCGTCTTCTTCTTTTAAAATTTTTTGTGTGGTTTGACAGTGTATAGAGACAAGTTAAAAAGAATATAAAACTACAAAAATTTTTTTGAAAAAAATCACATATTACAAGATGACTTAACAAAAGACATTTAAAGTATTATGGAAGTTAAAGAACATTAACATTATGCACGCATTTTTGCACAATAAAAGGAGAACTGATGGAGAATTACAATAAATGAGGATTTTAATTTGGGGAGTTTTTTTGTTTGGGACTTGAAAAGAGAAATACTGATCGAGACCACAGCAGTAAAGGTTTAGAGCCACAAGTGTCCAACTCGACTTATTTTTTAATGCGAATCGAAAGGGAAGTGGCGAAATTTGGAGAATTTTTAGACCAGTGTATGTCTTGGTTACTCCTTTTGGCGTTCTGGTTACAATACCAGCAAATCCTAAGATCTGTCAAACCTGTTACAAGTATTCGAGATGTTTGGATGCCAGCACGTCTCATTGCACCTTCTTAAAACCACGTTAAATAACAAAGTTGATAGTGCCTCACCTTGTTGAAACCCTGTTTTGGTCGTAAAAGATTCTGGCACTTCATTTCTAAGCCTTATTTTTCATAAGCACAAACAGCACACCGCGTTTAACTTTGTCGTAAGCTGCCTTGAAGTTAATAAAAAGCTGGTTTGTATGAACCTTGAATTCTTAGCCTTTCTGTAGAATTAGATAGATGTTCATTGTAGCCCGATCGCATCTAAACCCACATTAGTATTCACCTAGATCGTCTCAGCATGAAAACATAGTCGATTGTACAGTAACTTTGCAAAAACTTTGAATGCCACTGATAAAACGCTGATGCCTCTAAAGTTTTCACAGGACATTTTGTCTCCTTTCTTGTGGATCAGGCACCATTTTTAACTTTACAACAACTCGTCCGGAAGACTTTAAGTATATGGAGTGTTACTAGGCCATGCAAGATATCAATCAACTCGTTGTCTCCCTACTTCAATTACTTAGCAAGTATTTTATCTAAACCAGCAGCTTTGTTATTCTTGTTCAAGTTGATAGCTTCTACAGTCTCATGGTACGTGGGTGGAGTGACAGTTGTATGGCTTTCAAGATCCAAAGAACTCGTTGTATCGATTTCACAGTTAGCACTGTTGTTCAACAGTGTGTTAAAATTTTCACGCCACCTGGCTAGAACATCCCTCTTATTGGTAAGCAGTGTTCTTTCTCTGCACGTGTCTACTCTCGGATTGAAACGTCAATACTTTATTTGCACTATTGAGCTGTTGCAGCTTAGATAGCGTCCTTCTGAAGCTCGCGTTTCTTACGTTTATCGGCACGTTTATCTTCGTGTCTCAGGGCCCGATAGTGCTTATCCGCGGATCTCGTATTGTGTTTTATTTTCCTCATACGTACTTCATTTATCCTTGCTGTGACCTTCACACACTCGTCATCGAATCAGATATTTCGGCTGTTTGGTGTTACGTAACCCAAGATCGTATTTGCTTCATCTTTGATTACCTGTTCCACTTGTTACCAAATTTCATAAGGTTAATTTGATTTAGGTTGTTTTTGGCGAAGTCTGACAAGTCTCTCTTCCATGTGTTGTTTAAACGAAGCTCTCACTCCCGGGTCCTTCAGTTTACTTGCTGTAAACTGTTCACTAGCTTTTGATCGCGACTTTCAATCTTTGCGGTACAATTCTCGCTTCGGCCATGAAACCTTACAATCTAAAATGTTTCTTTTTTATGTTACTCAGTTGCAGTAAAAGGCTAGGTCAACTGTCCTTTAAACACAAATCAGAAAAATTTGATCAGCTGATCATCATCATAATACAAATTCCAGTCAAAATTCACCATGATTCACAATATTCCATGAAATTTTCTTCTCAATAAACATCCACATGAGATTCCATTCCATTCATCCAAGTTATATGTGATCCAGTCGCCTTCAATTTCGTCATCCATCTATAATGTGAAAAGTAAACATAATAATATTAAAATGCAGTCATATAATGTCCCTCAACTTCCTTGTCTAAGTAAACTTTCATTAAACAAACACACCATTATTTGACTTGGTATTGAAAAATGAAATTGGAATCAAAATCCTTGAATCCGGTGTAAAAATTAAATAAATATCGTTAAAAATATCATTTCCTATTAACATGAAAGTTTGCAAGTAAATTTTAACCACGTCATTGCATTGTTAAAGGAATTTTTACACCCTCATTACAAGACATCATTAAAGATTTTTGTGGGTGGTTTATTTTCAAGTTCCAACCGAAAATTAAGAAATCCTTTCAATTTTTTTTTCGCTTAACAATCCTTTTAACATCACAAACAGAATGGAAATTTACAAAAAAAATATCACATGTTTGAAAATTATTATAAAAGAAAAAGTTGGTCCCCACAATATTTACCGTGCTTATCTAAGCATGCATGCAACTTACCATTCATTATTTTTATTAGGATTTCTCTATTACATTTTATTTCAATGTTGTGTGCAAAATACTTCGAAGCACATTATTTTCATTTTCATTTGAATCATATGTTTACATTATTAACGGTACTTTAAACATTTTACATTCCTTGATGATGACTTGCATTAACATTTTTTCTTAGAGTCGTCTCCTTTTAATTCTGAAGAAAATGTTTCCCTTTATTATTTTTTCCCATACTTTTCGCATTTTATATGTAAACACATGTAAAAAGAAAACTGATTGTTGATGGTCTATGAGTAGGAAAATTTTATTATCCCTTGACAAAATACACACACACTCAGTTAAATTTAATTTTTTTTACTTGTACTTGCTTGTGTTTGTCTGAACATGAAAATTTTTTTCATTTTAATTTAAAAAAAAAAATTAAATAAATTGTAGTTGTTGCTCTGTTTATTATTGAATGTAATAAAATACTTGCTATCTTTTGCCATATCTTCGCATCACTTTCAATGAATGACTATCGAAATGCGATATTTGTATAAGAAGGGGAGATGAAGATGATGATGAGAATATTTTTTTATTTTTTGTTATTTTATTCTTTATTTAGTGCAGCACGTGATAGAATTGATTTTAATGATGTAGATTAAGTGCCGTTTAAGTGTTTCTGCATCTATTTTCCTGCACTCTCTTTTAAACTTCAATATATTATGCTCTTATTATTTGTTATTCGAGTTTTTTTTTATTATTTTTGTTTGTTCAAGTAGCTTTTTCCACTTCAATTGATGTAAAACTTATGTTTTTAAACTGAAAGAAATTAATTTTGGTGCTTTAAATTTTTGATATTTAATAAAAAAGAGGGTGATTTTGATAAGAAAAAAATGAATTAAAATAAATTTTTGGTTATGTAATGCAGGAAATTTGAATGTTTCAAATAAATAAGGTTAAAAAAGATGGGTTTTAATCGCATTTAGGTACATTTAAATGGCGTCAGTCAAGTATTATAATAAGATAATACGATTTGCTTTAACAGCTATTTTTTTTGATTTAAATTTTACTACGTGTAGACTTGAATTCTCAGATTTTGTTTTGAACTTTCTCAAAGTCTGACTAACAATTTTTGTCTTCATTCTTCGTTCTTAAATTCTGATGTGCTGGGTCATAAATCTCAAAAACACAAAAAAACCTGAAAATGGAAAAATAATTTTAAAAACCCTGAACTTTTTTAAAAAAAACTCTGAAAACACTCAAAAAAACATATAAAAAACCGTAAATGGAATTAAAAAACTAATTAATAAAAGTCAAAATTTTCTTAAGAAAAAATCTCAAAAGCAATCAAAGGCCACACCAAAAAAATTAAAAAAAAACGGATTTTAACAAATCATTAAAAAAGTTCATCAAAAACACTCAAAAAAACTGAAGACGTTAAAATTTGTGAAAATGGGTTCAAAAAACTTAAACACATTAAAATGTTTCAAAACAAACTGAATGTGAACTAAATTTTGAGTTAAAAAGCTTTGAGCTAAGAAAAATTAAAAAATTTCAAAAAAAGATATTGAAAAATTTCTAAAACAATTATGACAAATTGAGAGTTAGTTCCAAAAGTTTTTTGAAATGCTCAAAATTTTCTTAAAGTTATTCTCAAAACACACACTAGACTGAAGTTATCAATGACCTTGGCAACCTCGGGAAAGGTTTTTGGGACCCCCTGGACCAGGGGTGGATTGAAAATTATTAACGGCCCTGATATTTTGTATGATTTTCTTTAAAATTTGCACTAAACTTAACTTTTACTAGACGGTCCATTGCGGCCAACCCGTCCTGGAAAGATTTTTACCTTGACTTTTTAGTGCATTTCGTAAGAAAAAATGCACTATAACAGACGGTTTGTACACCATCATTCCGTTTGTCTGTAAGATCCATAACACCGGAATGGTCCATCGGGGCGAGGTCGGGTTTTTTTTTATTAGACAGAGGAGGTCTTAAAGATGATTTAAGTTTTGAGATTGGGCTCATGGATTAGGCTCCAGAACCTCAAAAGCCTGGAAAACCGTTAAAAGCGGTTAAAAATTAAAAAAAAAACTAATTTGTTTCGTTGGATGGAGAAGTTAACTAAAATGAACTTTAACTCATTAGCTCTGAGATTAGGCTCAGGAATTAGGCTCCAGAGCCTGAAAACAGTCAAAAGCCCAAAATGTTTCATCGAAATGCACTTTTCTAAACCGCCCAGTGGTTAGAATTTCCCATTTTTTTGTTTTTCAATTTTTTTTAAAAAATCGCAAAACCCTAGAATGGAATCAAAAAACTCAAAATTTACTTAAAAACAAATTTCAAAAAATCCTTCTAAGAATACATTTGAAAAGTCCCAAAATAGCAGAAAAACACATAAGAAAACATCTCAAAAACACTCAAAAATCTGGAAGTGGACTATAAAAACTAATTTAAAAAACTCAAAATTTCGTTAAGAAAAAATTTCAAACCGTCACCAAAAATATGAGAACCTCAGAAAAAAATTCGAAAATTTACTATATAAATCTCAAAAACAATCAAAATTTTAAAAGAGACTTTATTTGTCCAAAGTTTTAAAATCTTCTTTAGGCTGGATCTCACTCAATAAATAATTAACATACTCAAAAACCGAAAAAAATTCAAAAATGAGAAGTCCTAACCGCTTAACGGTTAAGAAAACTGTATTACGATGGGACTAAATGCACTAAAAATACCGTAATCACAAAAGCAACTCAGAATTTTCCGTGGCAATGCATTCATGTTTATCACCGAAGTTCACATTTTCTTAACCCTTTCATTTCCAGGAATAGATCTAGCTGGAATATTTGATTGGAATTTTATATTCTTTAGTAGATTTTGACCCAAAAATGATTCAATCAAAAAAATTTAGTTGTTAGAGTAAAATATGTTCAGGAATAGCTAGCAAAAATACGTATAACTCCTATAGAATTACGTACAGAAATTTCACTATAAAAATTGCTATAAAAGCAAATTGGTTTTTCTGTATATCAAAAAAACCCTTCAAACAATCTGTTCGTTCGAGAAAAAATAGTCAATAAGTGAAAAATATACATTAAAAACTTATTCAAAATTAACGTTCCACCAGTGGGACACTGGGAAAGAAAGGGTTAAATTTCATTTGCTATAAATAATAATAACAAAACAAGCATATTATTTTTTCACATCACCTCAAAAAAAACTCTCAACACCACTGATAATCTTCATAATTTCAAAATTAACATCATTATTCAATTAAATTAAATATTTTCAACTAAAATTTGGCATAACTGGAACATTTTATGGGCGTCTCACAAATTATTTTAATGAATCGATCATGGATTTGATCCCAAATCAATTTATCGAACATTCAAAATAAATACCAAATTAACCAGAAACAATTTCAATCGACCTCTTTTTCAAACATTATTTTTTTTCAATTTCGATTTACTTTAACACCACCATAGTGCTCTTATTTACACAACACGCTGCTAATGTAAAATAATTTACCGGTTAATTGTTTTTTTCTACACTCAATTTTTTTTCAGGTAACGTACTCAGTTAACAAATAATTTGGCAATTTCAACATCTTTTTTTAAAATTTATTACAAGAAAAAAAATTAAATCGTGAAAAAAAAAACAATTTCATATCAAAGTTTATGATATAAAACAGGAAACATGTGGAGCAAAAATGCCGGTAAAAGGTGAATGTTATTTTTATTTGAGATAAAGTGATTGTTTGAATTGTGTGACGTATGAAGCGAAATTATGTAATTTGATGTTTTGCTATTTAAAATTTTAAATATATCATTCAGTCACGTGAGATTTCGTTCAATGAATTTTTTTTTTAATTGAAATTGTATGTCAATTTTATTAAAAAAAATCACCTAAAAGTGCTCAACAAATAACAAAAAAGCGTAATTTAAATGTATTTTCATTAAAATCTAAAATAGGACCAATCCACATAAAAACGAAAAATTTAAAGTTTGTTCGTAAGGACACCACTAGCTTCAAATACATCTTTAATGTCATTCATCACCGCATCAAATGCTGTTTGGAATTTTTCTGAGCTCGTGACTGTGCTACTTTTGTATGTTGTGATCATAAGCCAACAACAATCTCGTAGCATGCTGTAAAAAACGCCATAACCATCAATGACCATTGGAGCCACGCATCCGATATTGATCGTATACCCCAATGTGCTTGTTGAGAGAACAAAATTTCCACCACCACCGCTTTTTGCATACAATGGATCATCAAAAAGAGCCGGAATTGGAAGTTTATTTTCATATGCAGCACACCACAATCCAAAAAGATGTCTGTCAATCCCTTTGCCTTTACGCGCATCCAACATCAAGCTATGTTGTGCCTTTGCCGCTGTACGAAAGAGTTCTGTTTTGCTTTGAGCCTACATTGAATGAAATTAGATGCCAATTAAAATGTAAATTATTTGCATTACAAAAAATAAAAAACTTACCGCTGTATTTTCATCGAACCAACCCTGACACAAATTCAGCATATCCGTGTTGCAAGATCTCACTGTTTCGGTACGTCCTCGATAATATGAACGCATTGTAGCAGTTTCGTATGTTGGAGCGACTTCGCCATGTAATTTATAGTAGACGAGTTGTAAGGCAGCTTGGAAAAATGCATCGGGATGAATTTTACACGATTTCATGAATTCTTTTCCGAATCCTTGGTAACAATGGACGATTGCTGATACGACATTTGCCTGAAAAAATTGAAAAATTAAGATCTAGTTCGAATTCAAGGTCATTACAACTCACATTTTCTTCATAAACAGCCTCCATTCGATCAAGTTCCTTCAAAATCACATCATCAACATCAAATTTCAGCTCCTTTGGTACTTCAATTTTGTCCGGGACAACATCCCAATCAACTGGCTCCTGTTCAAACAATCCAAGCATAATAAAGAAATTTGTCATTGCCGAAACACTTCCATCATAACACGCATGTTCCCCCAAACACCCAATTTTTCCATTCCTAAACATGCACAAGGACGCTGATTTGTCTGCCCATACCGACACCCCACCAGCCATCGTTTGTTGTGTACACTCCGAATAATCGCGCGGACATCTGTCATCTAGTGCAATGGAACAAATCGCTGATTCAACTAATTCTAGATTTTGTTTGTTATTTGGTGTGAGTTCCATGAGATGTTTTCGATTTTTATGCCAATTTGTGCGATCGTCCTGTGTTAGTAATGGAATGTAAGGATATTTTTTGTTCTTATTTTCCAGAAGCTCTGAATTGATGATCTGAAAACTGCGATAAATTTCGGCTAGTGATAACAAACTTCCATCGGGATGTGTTCCTTTTAATATGAAAAACCGTCCGTTACCCATTACGATAATGTGTGATGGTGCATTTCCCTCTTTTTTTGTCTTGAAATAAGATTTTATTTCATCGAATTCTTCGCCCGGAAGTCGAACTGTGTTGTAAAGTCTCTTAAAAAGATTTGCTGAAAATGTGATTGATCCATCGGGATTTGAAGGAGGTCTCATTCTCTCACTTCGTATCAAATCCCAGAAAATCATCGTTTGATATGATAACAATGCAACAGTTTTCAAAAAATGTTCGGGTGTTTCAGGGATTCCAACACTCTCGCCAATCACTGTAGTTGCCATCAAACAACACGGAATTAATGGCAAACGAATTGAAAGATATGCCAAATTTTCCCACCAATCTTCAACCCAATTTTTTGTATTTCTTGCTTTTTCTTCAATGAATGCATGTAATTTTTTACCCTCATTATTTTTAAAGTCATCTAATAATTTTCTTGTATTATTCAATTCAGTCTCATTTCCAAATGGTTTGAGGCTCTCAAAATATCTTTCAAGAGTCTCTTCAAGTTTAGGTAACGGTAATGGTGGCAAGGAATCATCTTTATCAAATGTCGGAGGAGCGCCCTCGGGTTGGACGAAAATACTGTTACGATCCATTTAGATTTGGATTTAAATTGATACTGATTGATGTTATTAATTTTTAATTGTTTTCTGTGAAGCCTGCAATGAAAATGATAAAAATTTAATCGTTATATTTTATTAAAAAATTTAAAGATTGATTTGGCGCTATCCAGGCAAATTTAAGTTTTTTTGTTAATGTCCTTAATTTTTAGAATTTTCAGATTAAATGAGCGCAGAATGTGCACAAAATCTTCTTCATATGGAAATTAAAGTTAAAACGTAATCTTAAACCATTTCCATAAGCGCATTTGCAGAAAACGAATAAAAATTGCTTTTAAAAACAGCTATGACAAGAAAATTTTTGAAAATTGTCTATTGGACTAAATTGTCAAATTTCACAAAAAAAAACGCCATGTTATAGAGTTTTTGGCCCAATCCAATTGTTTGGCTAATTTTAAGATTTTTCAAGAAACCTACAACTTTCCAATACAAAGAAACCAGATTATCGAGGAAAATGAGATCGAGAAAAAAGATCTGATAAGTTCCAGGTCATCAAAGGGTAACAAAAAATGTATTTTTGGTTACATCAATTCAAAATAATTTAGGGTCAGACCTTTCAGATGCTTTGGTTTGTTGTTCTACGAACTCTTTGAGCCTATTAATTCAATGTTACAAATTTTAAAACGTGATCGTGACCGATATCCACATTTGCACTTCTATGTAAAGAATTCGCTAATTTTATCAAAAATTCAACACTGACCGAAAAGGAATCTTCAAATTTGAGTTTTATCGTTATTATGAAGAAAATATCGTTTATATCGTATTTTAGATTTTGTATCGTTTTTTGGGGCTTTATGTCGTTTTTCTAGTATGCCATTTTAGGTTAGTCATTTTTTTAATGATTGGCGCCATTTTGGGTTAATCTCCATTTTGATGTAGTCGGTCTTTTTGAGTTAGTCGGTCATTTTGAGTTAGTCGGTCATTTTGAGTTAGTCGGTCATTTTGAGTTAGTCGGCCAATTTGAGTTAGTCGGCCATTTTGAGTAAGTCGATAATTTTGAGTAAGTCGGCCATTTTGACATTCACACCTACGAACAGACGCTTTCCACAATACCGGCATTTTAAAAAAAATACTTTTGAATACGTGTTGTGAGCTTATTTTTAAAGATAAAATGAAGAACATTTTTGAAATCAGGTATCTACCAAAGCAATTTTGGCTAAAATACTCAATTTTAAAAAAATCAGTTAAAAAGACCGTTTCAAGTAAAATCTATCAATTTCTGTATCTACAGAAAACCGAATTATCTTATCGACTGAATGCGGAAAAAAATTAAATAAAATTATCTAAATTTTTGCAGTTTATTGACTTGAAGTGTGTCCTTATCTTAAAAGTTTCATGATTCATTTGTTATTCAAATCCATAAAAATTGATAAGACTTTTTCTGTTTAATTCACAACCTGTCTCAATTTCATCAAATCAAAACAATAAATTCACTTCAAAATAACAAAGTCCAAAGGTTAACCGGCACATGTCGTACACAATCAATGTACACTGTATACAAATTCGTACCCGTACAACCTGCCATTTGTTTATAAATGAAAACATTTTGCTTGAAATTGGACATTGACCTTTCATATTTTGGTTTGTTTCTTATTGGAATTGAAATTATTTTGAATTTTAAAATCATTTCAATTCGAATTTCGATGAATTTTGATTAAATTATAATGAAAACTGACCTAATTCAACACTTTTCAATGAAATAATCACAATTTACTGGTTATTTTCAATTTAAAATCCTAAATTTATTGTGACAAAGTTTAATCTGAGACAAAAATTTACTTTCACTACGTATGTTATTCAGTTTAGGATATGTCACAATATGTTTGCGATACGCGTGACATCTATCATCGACCGTTTAAAATTATTTAATGTTAAAATGAGATTTAAATTTAATGGAATTCAATGAAACGGTTTCTTACATGAGTTTTTTCCTTGTAATGTGTGTTCAAATGTTGAGATAAAGCATATTTGTATTTGAATGATGTTTCGCAGATATGACAACTATATCGATGATTTGGCTCGAGATGGATGTTAACGATGTGTGACAAGAGGGTGGATTTTTGTTTAAATTTACGTTGACAAAATGCACATGCGAATTTGAAGATATTGAGATGGAGTTTAATGTGGAGCTTCAAATTGTCTTTTCGCTTAAAGGGTTTATTGCACAAGTGGCAGATGAAAGTTTTCTCTGAAATGTGAAGGAATTTATGAGAGTAGAGTTGAGCTGGTTGGACAAATGACTCAAAACCTGTAAAAATTGATGAATTTTAATTTTGATTTTCATGATCCTTCAAATTTAACTTACAAACCAGACACTTGTAACTCTTTTCACCTGAATGCAATTTCAAATGACGTTTAAGTCTCGTTTTCTCTACAAATTCCTTTTCACATATCGGACAAACAGCAACCACGATCTTTTCATGGACGTATCGCACATGAGCTCGCATATTTCCTCGTGTTCCAAATTTTTTTCCGCAATAATCGCAAATAAAATCCACACAATTCTCGGAATTTCTATGCTGAACCTTTTTATGGACCGATAAACTACTTGTTTGGGTGTAACTTTTATCGCACTGATCACACTTGAATCGATTATTCGTTAATTTACGATGACAAATAATGTGAACACGTAACGATTGTTTTGCATGGAACAATTTCCCACAATGCATGCATTGATATTGATGATCACGACGCACTACGAAAATGTGAGGGAAAAAATTAATTTTTATTTGACTTTTATAAATAAAAGTTAATTTAAAAAAGTTAATGATTTGAAGAAAAATTTTAATGGGTTTCGTTACGTTACTTAAATATTAATTTAATTCAATTGAAATTCTTTATTACATCGATTTTTCATGAGATGACATTTTAATTCGCGTCTATCATTGAAACTCATTCCACAGAATTCGGAAGGACAAAGAAATTTCTGAGATGACATTTCACTTAATTTTCCACGTCCGATCGCGACAAAATTCCAACGATATCTGATTCAAATAAAATCTTAATAAAAAATAAAATAATAATAATACACAAATTTGTATCATCACAGATCACCACACACATCACATGTAAAATTATAATAATGCGATAAAATTATGAACACAAAAATATTTTATATAAAAAAATAAAATGAAAACTCATGAAAATGTCAGTTGAGGTATGTAAAGAATGAATTAATGTCTCAATTTATCATCGGTCATACAATAAAATGGCAATAAAATTGAGTAAAAAATGTCTCATCAATTAACATGAAACGTTTACAATGTGACTACGGTAATTTTTTTTTTATTCTTTGTTATTAATAATTTTCCTGTGGTTATTTGGCAATTGTGGTTAATAAACAGTCAGTAATAATTATAAATTTGATTGTTTTTCAGATATTATACTAACAAGGTGCAACTTTGTCTATTTATTTTATGTTAATTTCGTGAAAATGAGGAAATTAGGGTGACAGAAGCTCTCAATCCGTTGAGAAAAATCTTGCCAGTACTTCACAGGGATATAAGATAACTTACAGTTAAAATTTGCTGATTTGGAACTGTCAGATGTTATCCGCTGTTATCTTATTGTTGTTGATCAACAGACTTCGTTTTCCAGACATCATCGTTGTAAGGTGTAAATAAATAATTCGAAACTCGGTAAAAAGTCATCAATGGGACCCTGTGAAACTACATAGTGACAGGATCAATTCCGAAGTTTACCAGGGAAGGTCGAGAAACCGAATGCTACCGAATTGAACGGAAGGAGACATTTTCGTCTCAATCATGAACCTCATTCGGATGAATGGCGAGGAGGGAAGAGACAGTAATAGAATTTAAAAAAAAACTTTATTCTACCAAGAACACGAACGAACCTAATGTACAACACTCTCTTTACAAAAGGCCTAATGAATTTTAATGCGCTCCCACAGTATATCAAGAATATAAGAAATATTCCTCTTTTTAAAAAAGCCGTAAAAATGAAATATTTTAACCCACATATACAACTTAAATCTCTTTTTTTAGTTTAATTAGTAAGTAAATTATTATTTTCTTCCTAAGATAAGTCTAGCTGAGTACAGAATACTCCTCTTATATATTCTTCCAATGAGCTGTAAGAAATTAATGGTCTCCCAAAAGTATTTCAAATTACTTGATTGAAATACAATCGTATACTTCAAAGATTTGAGTAATTTGGTGACCCAAGTATGGGGTTGAAGTCAGCCTTCCCAAAACCACAACACCGCAAATAGATGAAAGAATTTATGGGCTCGGATCGAGACCGACTCATGCTTGACACCACTTAGGTCAACTCTACCCAGTTAGACGTTTGTCAAAAACTCACCAAATTCCCAAACAACTTACAGTTTTTAACTAAAAGAATTAGCATTAGCCAGTGGCTGTTTTGAGAATTTATTTGTTCAAAAAAAATATGGAGAATAAATAAAGATACATGAATAAAAAAAGAATACTGGAAAGAAAAGAAGAACTGGAAAGAGTTCAAAGACTTCATCGCCGTGAAGGGCTTGGGTTAATGGAAAAATAATCCTCGAGGCTAAGGAGGTAAACCAAGCAAATTTAATGCTTTAATGCTATCAATCTAGTTGTTAGTTGAAAGATTACAGGACAGATAAAGGTGGTTTATAGGCCTGATGGATAATGGATCCTGAAGCAGTAACGGGTGAATCATCATAAATCATACCCAATAGTGATACATAAAGGAACCTCAAATAAGAAGGATATTTGCTAAAGAAAACTGAGAGTTGAAATCGTTTGCTGTCTCGCCACCTTCAAAAACAACAGGTAAATTTGAAAAAAAATGATCAAAAAGTTTTAGAGTTCGGGAAGTACTTGAAAGTGGAGTTTTCCGTCATAGAGAAAAAACCAGACTCCAACTCAGTGAAATCTGCTGAGAAAAAATTGTGCTTGCTTTTCTATCTTTGAGTGTAGGTCGATTAACCTTCTCAAAAAAAGAAAAAAGGTAACGAACTCAAAGTAGGGAACAACCAATCCTGCTATGAAAATATTGAAATAAAAACTTACTTCAGTGACATCCTAAAATCAAATTAACACCAATCCCAAATTACTTTGTACATTATTTTGCATTTTAACAAAAAAAAAACACCACAATAAATTAATATCTTACTATAATAATAATAACAAACAAATAGACTGTGTTCAACATAGTAAAATAGAGTTTCTAAATAAAAACACCTGTCATTATATGTTTATCATATACCATGTGAATTAATTAGAAAATTCAATATGAAAGTATTTTTCATCAAAATTTTCTTGTTTTTAATTCAGCTACTTCCCATTTTTTTAAAAAAAATTCAATTTAAGTAAAATTAATACATTTTCATAAATTACACTTTAAATTAATAATTTCACTAATGCAAAGTGACTTGAAACAAAAAAAAATTAATACATTTCAATGAATCATGTAAAATATACTGAAAAATGTTGATGGTTTTTTTTTTCATAATAATAGAAATTGTTTTAATTTTAATAAAAATTATGATAGGGACAGAGTTTTTTTCGTTTCTTTTTGAAATTTAAAGAAAAAAATTTAAAAACAAACATTCAACATGTAAATAAATTAATTAACCATTGACTTTTATTCACGTGGAACAATGTTTTATGTGATCTGGTTTTATTTTTCTTTTTGGAACATCTCGTAGGTGTGGGATTCTAATATTTATTTACAAATAGCTCGTATACATTTAACAGAGAAAAAAAATGTCTCAAGTGAATCAAATTAAATTTATGATTTTAATAATAATATTAATGAAAAATTAAGATGAAGAATGAAAAACACACAAAAAAATGACAATAAACATGGATATCAAAAAAAAAATAACTACTAATAATAAATTTTTTCCTAAAAAAAATGTCAAATATTTTGTCATGTTAAAGATTATTGTGTGTAAATGATTGTTAATGTGAAATTTTTTGATAGATATTTTTTTTATTGTACGTTTATTTTTGATCATTAAAAATGAAATGTTTTAGATAAATCTTGCGATACATTGAAATTTTCTTTAAAGAATTTTAGAAATAAATTTTAATAAAAATTTTATTTATAAGCAATTTCCTTAATAATTTTCCCACTTTTAGTATGATAAATCTCATTGGAGGTAATCCGCAACACAACAAATAAATTTACTCACATGTGTTTTATGTTTGATAAATGTTTGTTTATATTTTGTGTCATCATGGCAAAAAAGTGAAGGAAAAAATTTTAAATGTATGGATAGTGAATTTAAAATGAATTTTAATCCAGAATAATTAATGATACTTAATGATAGTGAGAATTTTTGGTTGAACAAGATTAATTGGAAATTGTTGCATTATAATTATGAGGTAATATTTTTAAGGAAATTAAATGTCAAAATTATTAATCTTTAGTTTGAAATTGAATTATGTTTAATGTTAATTTATATTTAAACAGGTCTCATGACGTTAAAGATCTTGTCAATGAAATTGAGGTAGAATAAAAAGTTTTTTGAATCTCAGAATTTTGCACAAAATGGAGTATCTCGGAATAAAAACAATCTTTAGAAACTCAAACTGGAAAAAAATTTGATATTTCAATTAGAGATAAGTCAAATTTAACAGTAGAGTCAGAAACTTTTTTAACGTATTCCTTAACAACGCCAGTAAATTACGCAACCACAATTTTTGACCCATTAGCCCTGTTTTCCCCCGTCATAGATTAAGACGCTACTGCCGTTTGAACCAATATTGGCAATTTCATATTAATTTTTGAAAATGGATCTATTCCTTTGGATTCGAATCAAAATTCATAAAATTATCCATTATTTCATTATCATCCTGGGAGCTCTCACCATCGGCCATCGGTACGCGAATTAAGCTCTTCATTGTGAACAAGTGTTGAGGGTCATCACTATCATCATTATTCAGCTCAACCTTGATATCTTCCACACTATTGGTTAGAGCAACAGTTACACGGACCTTTTCTAGTCCATTCACTGGGTCCTTAGATGTTTTTAACTTATAAGGATAATTTATATGGCTTAATTTATAAGTGTTGGAAGAAATCTGGTGAGTTTCCGTTGAAGGGCAATGATCACCTCATTTATACTCAATAGAGCAACTGGTTCCGATGTTTCGAGCTGGGCAGTGGAAGTTCAGCGCACTAAAAATATAAGGACAGTTTAGATTAACACTAATCAAATCATGTACACTTACAACTTACATGGTAAAACCAATGTTTGCAAAGTTATTGTAAGTTGAATGTTTGACATATCTCTTAGAGGTTAAAATTATCAAAAAGTTGAGCACTTATTGACTTACTTAACTATCTATACAACCAATCACTAAGTCAAAGCCTTTTGAAGGATCTGTTTCTTTTGCTCTGTATCTTACGCCACCTGTTGCACTCTTAACGTCCTCAGCTACGAATGGACGTCGTTGATCCAGCTTTCTTCTATTCCCACCTCACCCGACACCTTCTTAATGGGCACGCAAGATACCGATACAAATTCACATAAGTTTAACACCTGGTTCGCTTTTACGGGTACTTTATATAGATAAATTCTTAACTTAGAGTATACATCCACACAACATAAAATTTAGTACTAGTTAAAACTTGTACGAGGTGTATTCATTGGAATATCAAGACAATGTTTCTTGGTCGTCTTAACACTTGTCTGTCCCAACTAAATAAATTCTGAAATATACAAACGAGCTCTTGTTAAATTCAAATTTAAGTAAATTAAACTCACCAGCTTCACGATCCACTGACATTTGACGATGCCTTGCACAGCAACTCTGTTTATTGACTAAACTCAAACATTCTTCTACGTGAAATCAAAACAAACTACATTCAAACTAAAAAAAATCTCCGTATTTTACAGTAGCGCTTCAATAATGATCGGTGTCAAACACTCGAACTATGTTAAATAAATATTTCGTACTCCTTCGTAAAATCACGAAAATCATAACATAATCATGACCTACCGTAGTACAATATATATGTACACAAATGCATTTCTCTTACTAAACCATGTCATTCACGTGTGCAACAAAAAATCAGCTGTTTTCATTAACTGTAATGCAACGCATCCGTATGATTTTAATGTAAACAGGTTAATAGAATGCATTCTATGCACGTTTCATATCCAATTATGTTTAATTTTAAAATAGGCAGTAGTCGTATTTGCAGTAATTCTAAGATTATTAAGTAGTATCATGATATTTTATGAAAGAAATAAAAGTAAATAAAACCTGTTTAGAAGCAATCGCTAATTCAATTAGCGTAAATATTTACCGTTACTTTCTTTTTATCGTAAATGAAAGAAATGGACACGTTAGGTAAAATTTATTTACAGCTGTCATTCTAGTAGCGATTGTTTTAAAGGAAGCAAGTGCAATGTGCGGTCTTAAAACTTTAAATGAAGATCACAAAAACTCAAATTTAAATAAATGCCGCTCGTGTAGAGGACTTTTAATAGGAAAAGCGCTGAATTTAGATGGAAATTACAAAAGTTTACTTGGAAAATCAAAATATTTAATTGAAATTTTCCAGGAATGTACTGGAATTGATGTCAAAAATGATGGATTTGGTCAACGCTTGTGTGCAAAGTGTGCCAGCATCCTCATCACGGCATATGAATTCAAATTGATGACTCAAAGTTCACAAAGTGCAATTTTAAATGAGAATAAAACTAAAAGTGAAATTGAACAAAAATACATTCAGAAAAATCGAAATCGATGGAATTCACACAAATGTCCTGCTTTTGGCTGTTATCTTACTTTTCGTTCAAATTCCGAAGTAAAAAGTCATATCAATGAAATGCAACATTTGGAAAACCACAAATTTCAATGCAACTTATGTGATAAAACATTTCAACAAAAAGATGGAATCAGAAGTCATCTAAATCACGTTCACAAGGAATTCTGTTGCAAGGAATGTAATGAAATCACTTTTGGTCGTCATAACTTGCAGTCACATCAGCGTAAGGCTCACAATCGTAGTGATCATAAAATTTGTAATGAATGTGGGAAAATGTTCACAAACACAGATGTCTTAAATCGACACATCAACAGTGTTCATAAGCAAATTCTCAAATTTAAATGTGAAATTTGTGGAAGGAAATGTCTCACAGCATTCAATTTAAAAACACATCTCACCATCCACTCAAGTGAAACACCATTTCAATGTGATATCTGTGAAAAATCATTTCGAAGCACTGCAAATTTGAAAATCCATAAACAGTCACACGTGAGTGAAAATAAATTTGAGTGTGAAGTTTGTCATTTAAAGCTCAAAACTAAGGCATATTTACGTGAACATCGAAAACTTCATTTTGCCACAGATGAATTTGAGTGTGATGTTTGTAAGGCAAAATTTAAGCGCCCCGCTTATTTAAGGGAACATAAAAAGTTGATGCATTCTAATCTTGATCCAGTGAAATGTGAAATCTGTGGAAATTCATACAAATCAAAGAAATTTCTCAAAATTCATATGAGACAACACACAGATTCGGGATTCAAATGTGAAATGTGTGGAAAATCATACAACCAAAAACAATCTTTGAAAAATCATATCAGAACAGTTCATGGCAAAATTCAAACTGACATCTATTGAAATATATTTCAAATTTCATCATGATCTCAAACCATTAAATGCATTTGATTTTAACCTTCAAATGCACTTAACAGGATACCACAAAAGTATAATAAAAAAAAAATTTATAAAGGGTGACTTAAATTTAAGATGCGTAATTCAATTATTTTGCATGGTGTTCATTTAACCTTGAAATATTTTGTATGTGGAAATTTCCATCACCTTTAATCTGAATACGAATATGAGAGGAAAAAAACAGGATAAATTGAGCCAGGTGTTGCACGTGAATGAAAAAAGGAATATAAAAATTGCATCATAATTCACACTTAAAAGAATATTACAAAGGATATTATGAAATGGAAAGATTTCTAGAAGATTGCATAATAATAAAATTTAATATACATTGTAAGGATAAATTTAACAAAAAATGGAAGAAACCCTCATTTGATGTCATCACATGATTCAATGGAAATCCGGTTTTGAATTAATTTTTAATCGTGTGTCATTTTAAAAGAAAGAAAGGAAAACGTTCTTGTACAATGTTATCATGAAATTATTCAGTATTAATTAACAGTATTCTTAATTATAGGCTTAAAATTAATTTGAATAGTAATAAAATTGATAAGTAATTTAATTATTATTATTATAATTTTTTCATAATTTTAAGGTTATTTCGAAAATAACAAATTACATTTTTTACAAACTATTCAATTTTTAGTTCAGTTTTTCGCCACGCTTGTACCACCGCGATGTTTATAAAGATGACATCTTAAAATTTGGTACTGATTCTGGATTTGAATTTGCCCTGGAATGCAAAATTGAATTTGTTACGGACGTAAATAATATTGGACAGTAACTAGTACTTTATGAAAGGTATAATTCTTTATAATTTACGTACAGAGCGCGTTATAATTTTTCCGCTTTCTTAAGCATACGTAAATTATAAGGAGTTATACCTTGCATGAAGCGCACGTAAAGGGGTTTCTTATACAATACAATAAAACTGTATGTTTTGTCATTTAGCTTCAAAACTGAAACATTATGCTGTTTTAGTATTTAATATCTTATTAAATTTTAAGCCAAATCTTACAATGTGATTTTTTATTAGTCCTTAACTTGGTACAATTTGTCTTTCTGGTTAATAACAGATTATTTCAATTGACTGAAGTTATTAATTAACTTTAATAAAGAACTTTGTATAATTTTTGTCAGTTTCTTACCTTTCAATTCTTGGCATAAATCTAGGTGATTTTCTAATCCATATACCTTCATGAATATAAAATGACCGAAATTAATTTATAATTTGAACTTAACTAAATTTCTATCTCCACGAATTATTCATAAAGAATTATAACACCGTATATCAAATATAAAAAAAGTATTTAGACTCCAATATAGTTTTGATTTTTGAAAAGTAGAAAAAAAAAGAAAAATTTTGGCGTTTACAGTTTTTTAAAATCGGGCTAAATATCTGAGATATGAATTTTTGAAATTTTCCATATAAATGATACATTTCGTGCTGAGACACAGAGATTGAAAAACATGCTCTTACTCATTTTGAGTTATCTCGAAAACTACATGAGCTACAAAGGAGAGCAATAGATCGTTGGAAAGAAGACGAATAAAGCTAATTGAATTTAAGGATTTGGATACTAGATCAGCCAAAAAATATCATATCTCAGCTATTTAGCCCGATTTTGAAAAACTGTAAACGCCAAAATTTTTCTTTTTTCTACTTTTCAAAAATCAAAACTATATTGGAGTCTAAATACTTTTTTTATATTTGTTGTACGGTGTAATTTAAACAATTAAATTCACTGAACTATATGAATTAAAATCAATTGCTACCTTTTAATTAAGTGCTAATCTGGTTAGTTTCCTAACTTTTTCACAAATCAATATCTTCTAATTACATATTAATTTTAATATTTTTTATTGTGTCGTCTGTTCTCTTTGGTTTCCACATGCTTACTGAATGTAACTTTAACAGACAGCTTTGACGTATCTACTTGACCGGTATCATTGACAGAACGTTTTGAATTCTAAGCTCAAAATTTTGGCTTTCTTCCAGAATAGAACCAGAACTCTTCCTCGTTAGGACGTGAGATTGATGCTCTATTGGTTTATGATTATTAGTCAAGTGTCCTAGACGTTAGACAATTTAAAGTGTAGAATGGGAACTTAATAGTATGTTTCGGCTACCTTTTTACATATCTCATTAGGAATTGTTTGAAATTGGAACACATTAGATTTTGTCTGTCAAAGTATTGAATGAAATTTGTATTTAAATGTTTGAGGGTGTATACTAGGTGTCCGCCCTAAGCATAGAGGAATGTAAATCTAAGGTCCAATGATGCTAGGTTGGCATATGCTGTTAGATACTTCGGGTCTGACAGTATAGCTCACTAAAAGCACAACATAAGTAGCTGTATGAGCTCAATAACTCAGGCATTGAATTTTAAACTGTTTTACTTACCCAAAGTCATTGAGACACCAGTGAGAGCTCAGTGGCAAACCAAGACCCTTAAATTTGATCGATTGATAAATCGATTTACCTTTTTCAATGGTGAGCACGAAAATCCACTCAATGTATTTTTACTCATATTTAC
>LN483390.1:753487-787717 GCA_900002565.1 Culicoides sonorensis | reverse complement strand
TAAACACACACCAAGTTAATCCAAGTTAAGATATCACAAGTCACATGACTAAATTTTTGCGGTTACGTACATATTCGATATGTTATTGGAGATCCTACTCATATATGGAACACAATTTTTATTTATTTTATAAAAGCACGTGTGTCCGGAAATAAAAAAGAAATTCTTTATTGATATTCGAATTTTTTTTAATAGAAGAAACAATAAAACAATTTATTTCCTGACCGATAATTCTTGTATTTTAATTGATAAAACAAGTTTTGTGTATTGTTTTTGTTATTTTTTTGCACTTTACAGATTTGTATTCGATTCAATATTTTGGACATGTGACACGTGATTTGAAACTTAATTTATGAAGTTCGATATTCCATAAAATTTACTTGAAAAAATATAAAAACAAAAACAAATTAATTAAAAGGCCGTTATTTTAATAAAGTGAATTATTTTTGGGATTCGGTGTTTTCTTGATGAGTGTGGTGATTTGACGTCACTTTTATTTTTCTTTTCTCTCTGTTTCGCTATTTGAAAAGCACGTGATTCTTGTTATGGTCACATGACGACATTAGGGTGTCCATGAATAGAAATAATTCTGGGATTCAAGTTAAATTTTGAATTTCAATTCTTAAGTTTTTCATAAAATTTAAAGTTAGAAGTCGATCAAAATAAATGCAAAAATAGCAACAGCTTTGGATGACACGAGTTCATGATGGTTGAAAATGTATTGGGACTAATATTGACCAGACTGCCATCATACTGTTCAAAATGAAGCAGGAGATAAATGTAAGATGTCTCTCTATACTTAATAATATTTCTCTCACCAGGTTAAACTGCTGGAAGGCCAGTCCAGGGTGTGAGTTCTAATTAACAAAATAATCATGTTGCGGATGAACTAGATCTCATAATTAAGTCTCAAATGGTTGACATTTGTCAGACATCTCGACCTCTTTTTAATCGACATCTAAAGCATTCAGACGTGTGTCTGTTAGTTAAATTCAAAAAAGATTTGTAAAAGAAGGATCAAGTGTATTATTTAAAAGCAGATATCATTCAACTGGCGACTTCGATAGGACGATAGCAGTCCACCAAACAGTAGAATCCGACCAGACAGTTCTTCGAATCGGAATAATCAGGGGATATATTGAAGGCTACTTTGACGTATCGATGCCAGAACCCACAGAGTTTACAGGCCTTAGTGAAGAGATTCAGGAAGTGTCAATGAAGATTACAATCCAAAACCAGGTCACAAAGGACCATGAAGGCTGGGAGATAGATCCTGTACTTCCGAAAACACATGCTTGGCATTACTTCAAGTGCAAGCAAGTGAGACATTATAAGAAGGTTTGCCCAAACCAGTGAGCTAATTAAAAGGTGGTCCCACCTTTTAAATGGTTAACGTCTGTCAGACGTCTCAACCTCTATTTTACTAACATCCAAAGCGGACAGACGTGTGTCTGTTAATTAAAATTAAAAGAGATTAGAAAAAAAAAAAGATCCTGCGTATTACCTACAAGAAGCCCTCTTACAATATATGCAAGAGTCTTTAAATGATCATTCGCCATCCGTTACCTTATTCATAATATTTATCCCATTTTTTTACGTAGCGATTAGGCACCCTATTCAATGTGATATAAACAAAGAAACTGTTTTCATCAAAAGTGGTATTAAAAATATGCAAACAAAATGTAAATAAGTATTTTTTTAACAATAAATAAACAAGGCCTTGAAATTATTTTTACGGTAATTACATTACTAATAAAATTGAAATTGCTTCTATAAAAGTGAATGAACTTTGGATTTCCCATAAACTGCAAGAGTTTTAAACAATGTTCTAAGATGAGTAATTTTAAAGTGAATTGTAGTTTAAGATCAAAAAATTATTTTATTTTCACTAATATTTTTAACCAGGAAAAAATTGGTCTAATGAAAAAAGTAAATTGAATTGAGATATGGAAATTTTATTCTCAATTCAAATTTCATAATATTTGTAAAAATTCTTAGCAAAAAAATTTCCTTGATTAGCTCTCATTATGATAAGATCAAAAATCAATCATAACAAGATATTGATCCGATTATTACAATAATAATCAAGTGCTAAATACTATTATTATAATTCATTATCGGAATCCCCTTTACTCCATTAAATAATAATAATAAAAGTAAACAAACATAAACGATCTTCTGATTCATAACAAAAACCGTAAATAAAAACTATTTTTTTGCACTCACTCACTCATACACAAATTTTGCTACTCTCTCACATACGAAACACAACAATAAAAATTGTGTGAAATGCTTTTGTTTACAAATTGAATGTGCAATATCATATACAGAGAAAAACATGATCGGAGTATAAACAAACCGATCACTTACTTTACAACTTCAGTCGTTAACGAGACACCGGTTGAATAAGACGTGAAAAATTGAAATCAAGTGAAATAAAAATAATAATAAAATTTATATTTAAATAAATAAATATTAAAATAATTGAAGCAAAAATAATTTTGTTAAAGAAAATTTATAATAAAATATTTGAATAAAAAAATTGAAATTTTTGTTGAATAAAAAAAAATTACTTTTTAAAGTAAAAAAACAGTGAAAAATAAAAATTGCTTAGGAAAATACAAGGTAAAAGAATTTTCATATTTATTGTAAACATAATTTAATTAGGTTCCGGTGAAATCTTGATTTACAATCATCTAATAAATAAATAATATCACGTGTATTAAAATCTTGTAATAAAATCGCAATAAGATCGCGACTGAGACAAAATTCTTATCAAATTTTCTCATCAATATTAATTTTTTGATTTAATATTATTTGAGGCCATTACAAATTTCTTTTAATGATTTTAGACTTCAAATCAATGTAAAATGAAAAATTTCGAAATCTAAAAAATATGGATAAAAATATTTAAAGCCACTAAGAAAAACTTGATGATTCATTAATTTAAATATAAAAGTTGATCAATTTTTATTCGCTTCTGAGTCAGAAAATATTTGGTTTTATCTTTTTGGGCCTTCCAGGACATGGTCCCAGCTTTAACATGTCTTTGGATGATTTATAGAGCTATGGTGATTGTATGGCTATGGGAGATTCCCGTTTCTTGGCTTCAATTACAGATGAAATTCATGAGAATCAGCTCTGGGGGATGAATAATAATTGCAAGATGGCATGTCTATCAACCCCCTCTCCGCTCGCTTTGATACTTGGAACAAAGACTTCAATTCAAAACTTCGTTTTTAATATATGAGCGTTTCAAATACGCACCGAATTTCATTTTGGATTGGGTTAGGTTGAATACCCTCCTTAAAGTTTAGCTTTGAATTGACTTTATTGAGCTTTGACACCTAAAAGACTAAATTCAAATCAATCCATTTGATTGAAATTAAATTCAAAATTTGTAACAGCCTAAAATTACTATGAGCGTGCGACGGGCAACAGAAGCTTATCATGATCATTGATAAAAATCTTACTTTTTCATGCAACTTTGTCACATTCAACTTTTCAATTCAAAATCTGTGGCTCTGTTCGCTGAAAAAACTTTCATTAAGAATAAAATTATTACAAATATTTTTAGAATCGTACGTGATTGACTTGAAACTTTGCATGAAATTTCCTTAATTCTTCGAGTCTGATATTAGCGTTACCGTGACCAGATCAATAATTATAGTGCATATTTAATGTCATAGGTAATTAATTTCATTTAAAAAAAAATGATTTATTTTCAAACTTTTTTTATTTGATTTCAAGCGATAAAGGTGAAGAATGGCATGTGAATTATGCCACGTTATTTGAAGAGTGAAATTTTTTTTGTCATTGTTGTTAGTCCTCAGGGCATTTTAGTTTTTTTTTGTATTCAGGTATCACTAAGAAATTTGCTGTGGGTGATTTTTTTTTTGTATTTTTCAATAGAAATGAGTAATTTCAAGGACTTGACATTTAATAATTTGAAACGCAATTTCATAATCAGTGATTTATTTTGTAAATTTCGATTAATTTATTTTGTAATTCAATAAATTTCGTTGTAAAATTAATTTTTAATAATTAATTTGTGATAAGAGCAGTTATCGTCTTAATCTCATAAGTTGATTTTAATTTATTTTTTAAAATGAATGAAAATTCCATGTTATCTTAAATTTTTTGTCTTATTGATTTAAGAAAACAGCTGTTATGACGAAATGGAATTATTGAATTTTTTTATGAATGGATCATCACAAAACGTTGACACGCAAAGAACCTCCAATTAAATAAGGTTTAAATTTCAATTTGACCAGACACAAGTTCCGTTGTTTTATCATTGAATTACATTGATAAAACAATATTCATTAAAAAATATGAGTTATAATTTCAAACCATTTTACCGTTGAATTGCAGTGAAAATTGAAAACAATGGATTTTATTGAAACGTCTTGCATCGAATAATTTTTATTAAAATTTGAATAATAACGATAAGTACAATCGAATTTCGCTTTGAAATGGGCTTTTTTAAAATGTATATCAGCTGTGAATTCACAATTACAATTTAATTTTTGCAATTTTTTTTTTTTAAATGAAGGGTCTGCTTAGTCAAAGCCCAAACAAATAGTGATGGTTCAAATTTGAGAAAATTGAGATTAAGGGCAAGTATTTGAAGAACTTTGTTATGTTTTTTTAATTATATTCAATTAAATTTAAAATTATTATTGTTTATTTTCAAAACAATTCCATCAACCAAAAAAATAAACTTATATAGTTATCGATTATGTCAATCATAACGCCATAAAATTGATATTATGATTCAAATGAATGAATATCATCAAAACACATTAATTAAAACATAAATAATACAAAAGAAAGACTATTCAAAAAAAGAAGTCACATGACAATTTAAATTACCTACGAAAACTGAAAAAAAAACAATAATGCCATGCTTCTTCATTTTAAAGAAAATGTCTTTATAATTAAATTGTTTATTTAAAGAAAAAAATAATAATAATGTGTCTCATTTTTTGAACTTTTTTATCCATGTAACGCAAATTTAATGATGATTATCCGTGTGAAAATGAATTTAAAGGAGATGTCATACGAAAACTTGTAAAGCCTTTAATATTTGGTATCAATATTCATTACGGTGGGTCACAGAGTGTTGGACAGTCAACACAAAAATCACAAGAAAAGTCACAACTACGAAAAACAAGATGCTCTGGATGAGTGCAGCCGTGACCCTTTTTGATCATGTTAAAACAAAGCACTTGAAATTAATAAAATTAAGGCGGTATGGTCAGTTAACGCTACTACTGTTCTTCCCAGGATGCTTTTGCCTAGCTTGCTGAAACGATCTCCGGTATTAGTGTTAATCCGCTCTGGGAGGGCTGTAAGCTTAGTTTTTCTAGCGCTGCAAAGTTAATCAATACCTTTGCTGTATTTCCGAGTCCAAAGAAGTCTCCACGCGAGATTTTTTCGATCCTGGAAAGATTCAATAGTAGTCTCTCAACCTATTAGTGAAGAGATTACGGCCATTTCGAGCCCTGTATCAGAGGTACAGGACTTCGTCTTGGTATCGATAGGCTTTCCATTGAACTCAACTGTGGGCCTCAGACTTCTCTATTCCTTCTGAGAACAACTGATTGCGTTCTCATGATTCGTTCTGAAATGCGAGTTGTTGGGCAGATCACAGTAATTCACCTGACCTCCACCTTCATTTCTTTTAATGCTGTTGTTTCTGGTGAAGCGAACAAGTGTATCTCAAGCACACCACAATAAGTGATTCTTGAGCTTTTTCATCTTCAATATCCTTAATGCCCAAATTTAAGGAGCTGGAGATCTTACAATGTAATCTGTATCATTCTCCTGATCCGACGGCAGAACTGTTAAGGGTTCTTGAGAAAATGCAGATCTTCATCTCTTTTATACAGGGACCTTTTCTGTATAAAGCCATTATTGTATTGTAGGTTTTAAAGCTTTTCGAAATATTCAAAACCTCTCACGTGGAAGACCAAGAGCTCTGATCGTTCTATAAAAGGACTTTAATGTTGTTGTCATCATTAATGTAAACGGAAGAGAATTAACTTCCAGTGTCATTTTCACGTCCGTTTCCATGCCCTATGACCCAGTTGATTGAAGAGCAAAATGACGGCTCTTTATATAGAGTTAGATAACTACTGCAGATCTCACGGCCTTGCACTGGTTGCTGGTTGTGATGCTAACGCTCACATGCAGAGGTTCGGTAGTTCTTACACTAATCCACAATCCTAATTTTTTGATGACCGAACATTTTAAAAAAAAAATGTTCCAGAACATGAGAACTTACAGAAAAATCATTATTTATAATTTAAATTCAAATTAACTTGAAAACTGGTTAATGATGACTTAATTTTGTCAAAGTTAATTTTAACCTCAAAGATTAACCTGTAACAGTTTTTCTGAGAATCAAAAAAAAGCCTTGATTGATATTTAATGAACATGAAATTATTTTTTTTTTTGGGAATTGCGAATTATAATCTCCATTATCATGTAATGATTACCATTGTTAAGTAATTTTTGACTTACTTAAATATCACTTTTGTTGACAGAAAATTAATCAGTGCAAAAAAACAAAAAATTTCATATCAAATTGAATAATCAAATCTGACTTCCTGCATCATTTGAAAAAAAAAATTCCCTGCAACTCATGGAAAAGTACCACTCTAATGATATACATTTTAAAGATAGCAATTTAGAATTCCAATTTTTTGTTGTGATAAAAACAGTTGAAATTTTAAAATTCGATTAAATTGAATTTCCATAGCAGAAAATTTTAAGTTTGATTGATTTATTACACATCCAAATAAGTTGCATAGAAACATCTAGCAATTAAGTAATTACTTAATTTAGACTTAATTATGTGACATAAAAAATGTTGTTACTTTTAAACTGAATTTGAATTGAATTGAATCAACAAACTAATTCATTTTTTATGGTGAAAATATTTCATCCGGAAAAGCTTTTCATTTTATTTGTCTCTCTTTCTCTCTCTCGCTCTCTCCTAATTGTAATAAAATCTGTTATCATTAAAATTCACTTTGACACACATGATTTAGTTGTAATTTTATTTAAATGAAGTTAGAAGTGCGACAAAATAACAGAATCACTCAAGTAAAACCCACAACAACCATTCATTTAACAGGTGATCGAGTTAAGTAAAAAAAGTCTTGTTTTTACATTCTAAATTGCGAGTAACCAAATGTGAATGTTGTGATTATCGGCTTATGGTTTGCAAAAAAAGTGTAACAAAGAATATTAATTTAATTTTTTTTTAGTGTGAATCATTCTGAAGAAAAAAAATATTAATGATAATAATACAAATAGATTTACTAAGTGATCTGATTACAAATAATGGTCATTTCAATTGTTGGGTTTTTTTAATTTACTGCTTTAGTTTTATAAAAAAATTCAACGAAATGAAGATTTTTAATTTTAATTAAATTCAAAATAATTTTTTTAAATTTTTTTAAAAACATGTCCCTCTTTAATGATGTAAATAGAAATATTTCTTTAAAAGTTAAATTCGAAAAGTAAATGATGTAAATAGAAATATTTCTTTAAAAGTTAAATTCGATATTAACCGGATTTCAATCGGAATATGACACAAGATTTCCACGAATTTTTTGAAAAAAAATAAATTCTGTAATGAACAGCATTTAACGGTAACATAAAAAAAGCACTAAAACGCAATTTATCACTATGAAAAAACAAATTTTCTCATAATTCAAAAATGTAGTTCAAATTTAATTTGAGGTAAGGTGATTCATGAAATTCGAAACCGATAAATTATTTTTGTTTGTATTTATTTCGGAAATGTGAGAATTGTTAATGACGATTTAAAATTTTTCAGAACATTTTGGCAAGTGACTCATTTTTATTAATTTATTTGATGAAAATCTGAAATCAATGCAAAAAAATCGGAATCGTATAAAAAATTTGTACACGTGACTTGGAATTGGATGTTAAGGGAAATCGTGTTTTTTCTGCAAAATCTGAGTTGGATTTGTAAGAAAATGAAATCAAAATCCAGAGGCTGACTCAGAGGTGGATTCACTGTAAGTCAAGATAGAGGCAGTCAAATCAAAGCAGTGGGCATTTTAAAACAGATTCATTGGAGGACTCGTGATAAATTAATTGACTGAGTCAAATATTCTTTAACCGCTCTCAGAAATACTGAAGTGCTACCCATCAGCCTCACAGAAAGTGGCAGCTTGTTGAAGTAAGAAGGACCCAAAAAAGCCATATGTCGGCATCCCATAATTGCCAAGACATTTTTTTGAATCAGCTTATGGTCATCTCTCAGTCTGGCAATACCAGATTTAAAACCAAGTTGATTATGACACAAAATTTCAGCATTTAAACTCTTTCGTCATTTAAACCTCAAATTCATGAAGAGCTTATACAGGCAGAATTCCCTTGGCGTATTGTTGTTAATGACGTGGAACATAATTTTGCATTACAGTATTACATTTGGTTGACGGTCACATTTCTTCAGCTCCAGCTCATGCCATTTGACACACATTATCACCTTATATAACTACACCACAAGAATTTGAATCCACTGGGATGAGGCTCCCGTCATTCCCGAGTGCAAGTCATCGTACCGAGAATTTCACAGTATAGAGAAATATTTATTTAGTAAACCATAAAAATGTTGTATGGAAACGTCGAAAGTTTTTAAAAGTGACGTTCAGTAGCATCTTTTTCAATTAAAACCTGTCAGAGATTCAATATCAAGAGATACGAGCACCAATTTAAGGTAGCCTGATACCCAACATTAGACGAACAGTCTCCTAGCAGACTCAAATTACGATAGAAGAGTTCATCTCGTGATCATTCAAATAATAAATCAATTTAAAATCACACTCAATACTTTTACATTGACGCAAATTCAAATTACCATCAATAAATTAACATTAAGAAATTGATTCACGCCTGGTACTGCTGCAATGTAATTGGAAATTTCCCATATTAATGTTAATTCTCGTATAAATTGTGACGTTAATCAAATGAAAACTTGAATTAAAAGAATACGGAAAGGAAAACTCTGGAAATTATCTTAACAGTAGTGAATCTTGAAGATATCATGATCAAAATTCATAAAAAATATAAAACAAGAACCTTGTAATTCTGATTATCAAACTTTATTATGATTATCAAAATGTTAAATTAAAACAATATAAAATGAAAATTAAAATTTTCACACAACATCATTTAAATATAAATTTATAATAAGTATTTCAATCAAAACTTAACGCCTTTTTTCGTAACAGAATTACAATTAATTACAACATTGATTCTTAGATAATTGTAATTTTTTTATATTTTATATCTCAACTTTTGTCTAGTTTTCTATTTATAGGATCAATGTAATACATTTTCTTGTATTTATTTGTACACTGAATTAACTAGCAGTTCATTGACGTAACTTAGATTGCGTGCGAATAATGAGAATCAATTAGAATCGAAAGTTATAGAAGTTATCCAATGTAACAGCTAAAAATGTTCTTTGAGATATTAATTTAATGATTGTTGATTTTGATTGAAAATTTAAGAAATAACTGACAGGAGAGGTAAAATTTTGATACTTCCGATTAAATTGAAGGAGATTGTTTCATGCAATCCATATTATGAGCCGGGCATTTAGCACGAATGGACCCTTATCGAGTCCTAGCAACCCTGTTTCGAAATGATCAAGTCGGTCGTCTATGTGTTGAGCGCCCGAAAGCAAAATGGATCAACACCGATTGGATCTGAGGACGTTAAGAGTGTAAAATTGTCAAAGTAGGCACAATATAGAGAGCACTGAAAACAGATCCTTCAACGAGCTTTGACTTAGTAATTGGTTGTATAGCCAGCTAAGTATTGGAACTAAGTATTTTCATATAGACTTCGCCTTCAGATCTGAGTAATCTATAAAATTTCACTAAAAAGCCACTGACCCTAAATTTGAAAACTTCCCTGTAAATTATCTGTATCGATCACGTTTGATTCTATTTTTAACCCATAAAATATTTCACAATTCCTCATTGTCTGACCCATTTTCTAAATAAAAATGAGGAAATGAACATTAAACTTTTTTATTTTCTTACTTTTTATGACATTTTAACGAGAAATCAAAGCAAAATTGATTTTAGTGCTAACAAGGTAATTTAATAAGCACTTATTCGTTATTAACATTCAGGTGATAATAAAATCTTTAACACATCTTTAAATTATTGTGTGTCAGTATTTGGGTGATACAAAGTATGAAATTATTCATGATGATAATGCAAATGATACGACATTGACAATTTTTTTTATATAAACAAAGATTTCAAATTAAATTGTCCTCAAATTACTTCTATAATGACCCATCTTCAGAAACAGTGAGAGATACTTTTTGTAACTACAATCTCGTTTTTTTAAAAGGGTTCCTTTTCCATTGTCATTCAAATCCTTCGTTCACTTTGAATCACTTTACCTTCTTTTTCTGGTGAATTCCAAGTCAATTCCTCTCATACACGTGTATCCTGAACTGCATCTAATAAAAATAAAAAAATGATCATCATCGTGCATGATTTTAAAGCCTAATCATTGTTATATTGCATAATTCATCTTCATAAAACACTTCACGTGTGTCTGTTTGTTTACAAAGTGCATTAATTTTGTTTTTGTTTAACTAACCGTTGAATTTAGATTTTATAGTGCATTTTCTGACAATTTGAAATAAAATGCGCTCTTGAGGACACTTGTTCCGTCTGTGGCAATTTAACAAACACATTTTTTTCAAATGAAAAAATCCACATTTGGCACGGGCTAATGCATAGAATAGACTTCATTTTAACTTTTGAAAATTTCACATACAAAATTTTGAATTTTCCGTGCGTGTTTTTATAGAAAATAAACGTCAAATGAAATTCTGTGCTATGACTTTGGTAGTCAAACTCAAATTTTTCAATAAAAATAAAGCCCTAAACGTCCAATTACGAGAAAGAACAAAAACGTGAAAAGTTTAGCTCATAATTCTTTAGTTTCAAGTTAAAATTCAAAAATGATTCAAATATTTGATACAAAACATTTTGAATTAGGATTCTATAAAAGACTGTAAAATAAATTTTTCAACATGAACGAGAAAGTGGCCTCAAAGTAGTTGTTGAGTTGACGCAACGAATGACGCGAATGAGTTAACTTATTCTGGCGGCCACAAAAGGCTTAACTGAAAAAAGAGGAAGAAATTGAATCTGGATTCGGTCTGCATGTTAATTAATATTTTAATAAATATTATTCACATGTATAAAGAAAAAAGAATGTAAGGCAATCATCAATTTAATCATGTCGGTTGGCACGGGTAAGCTGTAAATAAACTAAAAAATGATTATGACGACAATTTTGAATAGAAGTTGACTCTTACTGCTGTTGCTATTAGATTTGCCAGCTGGCACTGGTTCCGATTAGGATTTGCTTGGCAGCTTACCGATCCTTGACGATGGCGCGTATAATTTTACGGGGACCTTATTGGAGCACGGCTTGGTGGAGCACGGCTAAGTGGAGTACGACTTGGTGGAGCATGGCTGGGAGGAGCACGGCTTAGTGGAGCACGGCTTGGTGGTGACGAACCTAGAAATGACCAACATCTCTCGGCCCACTATCGCGAACCACACGTCCTGATTGAACATCAGCTCGATTAATCAGATTAAAAATAAAACAAAATGTCGTTCCATGAAAATGCGCTTGTGTTCACAGTTCAGGATCCCAATCTCAATTTTTTTGTCTGTCTTTGTTTAAGCAAGTGCATTACAATTAAAAAAAATTATTTTTGTATCATATTCGTGGTTGTTTGAAAAAAAAATTATAAAAAAATAAAAATAATAATTCATTATTTCACATATTTGTTAAAACATCAACAGCAAAAAGTGTTATAAGAATGTTAGTTATTAACAGAACGTCGTGAGAAATGCAAGTCAAGTGCAAGGTGATATGAGTTACAATCCATGAGCAACGATAAATATTCAAATTTAATCAAAATTTGTCTAGACTTCGTTCTGATTCATAAAAATATTTTAAATTTACTTTCTTTTCCTTTCGAGAATAGACGAGATTGTGCGTGTTTCATACAAAAAAGATCGTTTTTTATGTTATTTAACGAATTTCAGGTAAAAGAACCCCATTTTTAGTATAAAATGATATAAATATTGAAAAAATTTAAAGATAATCGTCATTTAAAGTGAATTCATTGACAAGACCCAATTCAAGGAATATTTTAAAGTGAGTGGAAGTAAATCATGTGACATTTTCTGTTCCGATCATAAAATTTTAAGTGCTTCCTCTAATAAAATTACATTTAATTACAAATCAAAAAAATTTCAATATGAATATTTATAGGCTCACATTTGTAACACAGAATCAATTCCTGGTGTGATTAAATTGAAAGCTTATTAAGACCCCTCATTGTAACTGCTTTAATTGAATAACAAGAATAATTTGCGCTAATTCATCAATTAAGCTTCAATTAACCGTTAAATTACAAGAAAAATTTGAATTTCATTAATTTCATTAATTTTATTCCTTTTCTCATTACAGACAGACATTGAAAGGTCTAAAAAACTGTTAAAAGGACATTAAAAAAATGAAAGAAAGCCTGAAACACGACCATTCATATGTGAATGATGCTGTGCACTGTTCATCGATTGACATCACAAATGGTGAGACGCCGCCTCATGGTCATTTAAGGGGATCAAATGAATTTATATGTGAGTTAGGTTTGAATTTACCTTTAACATGAGAAGATCTTTATTGACATTTAAATTTTAATTGCAGTGACATCTGATGGACGCAAGGTAATGAAAGCAAGCAGTTATGAGAGAATCGAAGAATGGTTTAGTCGGAAGAAAAAAAGTGCGTTTTCCAAGAAAATTCTTTACAAAAGACTGCCGATCCTGGGATGGCTGCCAAAGTAAGATTTTTTTACAACTCAATTCAAAAAATTAAATGAAATTAATGTAATTGTACATTCCAGATACACATCAGATGATTTCCTCGGTGACCTGGTCGCTGGCATCACAGTTGGCTTGACCGTAATTCCACAAGCACTTGCATACTCAAGCATTGCCGGACTACCAGCCGCTTATGGCTTATATGGGTCATTTCTGGGATGTCTTGTATACATTTTCCTTGGTACATGCAAAGACGTTCCTATGGGTCCAACAGCAATTTGTGCCCTGCTCACATACCAACTCGCCCAAGGTGATGTCGCAAAAGCAATTCTTGCCGGATTCTTAACTGGCATCGTTCAACTTCTAATGGGAATTATGGGACTTGGATTTTTAATTGATTTTGTAAGTGGACCCGTGTCAAGTGGCTTTACAAGTGCCGTTTCTCTCATTATTGTGACATCTCAAGTGAAGGATGTCCTTGGAGTACATGCACAGGGCTCGACATTCGTCCAAATATGGACAGATATCATCAAAGATATTCACAATACGAGACTATGGGATACCTTACTAGGTATTGGCTGTATTGGAATTTTACTTGTAATGAGAGTGAGTTTCAATTTAAATTTTCATTGAATATTTTTTCAATGCAATTTTCATTTCAGTTGATTGCCACAATCAAAATCGGACCAAAGGAGGATGAATTGAAATCAAATCAACATAAAATTATAAATAAAATTTTGTGGCTTATTGGGACAAGTCGAAATGCAATCCTAGTAGTGATTTGCGGATTTATGGGATATTATTTTAAGGAAAATTCACATACAAGCACGACCCCATTCAAAATAATTGGCGACATCCCTGAAGGACTTCCGACATTCCAGATGCCAAAATTTAATTTAAATGCAAATGAATCACTTTCGGGTGAAGCAGAAAATTTTATTGACATTGTACATGGATTTGGATCCGGATTAATTATTTTGCCGTTAATTGCTTTAATGGAAAATATCGCGATTTGCAAGGCATTTTGTAAGTTAAATCAATTAATTTCATTGGAATTTAAAATTAATTTTAACATTTAACTTTATTTAACAGCAAACGGAAAACCGGTCGATGCATCACAGGAATTGATCGCAATCGGAGTCGCAAATGTAGTGAATTCATTTGCCCAGGGCTTTCCAGGGACAGGCTCCCTTAGTCGAAGTGCCGTCAATAATGCAAGTGGAGTGCGAACACCATTGGGAAACATTTTTACGTCAGCAATTGTTTTCATGTCACTCATGTTCTTCACTCCTTATTTTTCGTACATTCCAAAAGCAACGTTAGCCGGCATCATAATCGCAGCTGTAATTTTTATGATTGAAATCCGAGTTGTAGCTCCAATGTGGAGGACAAAAAGTAATTTTATTGAATTAAATTTCAATTTAAATTTCCTTTAAACTCATTTTTTATTTCAATTTATTCTACAGAAACAGATTTAGTTCCCGGTCTCGGCACATTCATCTGCTGCTTGGCCCTTCCATTGGAAATTGGCATCCTTGTTGGTGTTGGAATCAACATGGCCTTCATTTTGTATCACGCTGCACGTCCAAAAATCACAGTTGAAATACAAAAAACACAAAATAATGTCGAATATCTTCTCATAACACCAGACCGTGCTTTCATTTTCCCCTCTGCCGATTATGTGCGGAATTTGGTGACAAAACAATCGATGAAACAAAATCTGCCAGTTGTGATTGATGCGACACACATTTATGGTGCTGATTATACGGCAGCAAATGTCATTTTAAGTCTCACACAAGACTTTTCACGACGAGGACAGCCATTGTTTTTTTACAACCTGAAAAGTAGCGTGTGCTCGGTCTTCGAAGGATTGAGTCCCGTTGATTTTGTTGTATTTTATCGGGAGGAAAATCTTGATGAACTTCTCGAACAAAGGCAATACAAACCGCCACAAATCATGTCAGCCTGAAACTTAAATGAAAAAAATATTAAATTAAAACTTAAATTTAGTATTGTAGTTGATAGATTTTGCTTGTTTTATATTTATTATTATTTAGAGTTGTTAAATATGAAGCTTTATAGATTTTAAGGACAGTTATGGATCCTGCTGTATGTAATTAAACATTTTTTTAAGGAAAAATTCAAATTAGAATAGAAAATTTAGACTTTTAGTAGAATTTTACATTTAAAAAAAAATCACACTGAAGTTATCGACGACCTTAAAAATACCCTGATTCAATTTGAATTGAAATTTCATGACAATTGAAAAGCCTTGAAATTTATAACGGAAAAACGCTAACTGAGGCGCCATCTACAATACTCGTAAAAGAAATTTCAGAGTCAAAATTGGCTTGTGACATTTCAGAGTGCAGATTTGAAAAATCTTGTAGTCGCTTTGAAAAAATATTTAAGCTGCCGATTTAGCTGCTCATTTTTTAAAAGCTTAAAAATTAAAAATTTCCTTGACATATGTCAAAAAGCCTCTAATTCAAAAAAAAACCGTTAAACTTCATTTATGATTTTTTTTTTCAATTAAAATAAATTACTTTACTTTTAAAATTCATATCAGCAGGGAAAAAAATGACAAATAAAGTTATTAATTTACCTGTGATCAATTAAATTTCCTTTTTTTCTTCACTCTTTCCTTTCCGTATCTGCATTCCAAGGTGAACCTGTTTAACATGAGCATTTAAGTGACATGAGGTAAAATAAGCCTTTGTGCATCCTTCAAATTTGCACTTAAATTTCCTTTCTAACTCATGCCTTGTCGCAATGTGATCCCTCAGCACATATTTATCCCTAAAAGTTTTTCCACAATGATCACACTGAGGTCCCGGCGTCATATGCACTTTAATGTGAAAATTAAGTGACATTTTACTCTTCATCGATTTCCCGCAAATGTGACAATCAAATGGTTGTGTATCGAAATGCGTTTTTTTGTGGTCTTTCATTGTCCGAGCAGTTTTAAATGACTTTTCGCACAGATCGCACTTGAAATTTCGCACAGTGGTGTGTGTTGCTTGATGTATTTTGAGATATGTGAGTGATTTGAAGTTGGAGCCACAAATATCACAAATATGAGATGCTTCAATTGAATGCGATTTGAGATGGTTTTTTAGCACAATTTCGGTTTTGAATGACAAGGAGCAAATTTCACACTTGAACGGACGCTCATTTGTATGCGACGACTGATGAGCATCTAAATGGGATTTGAGTTTGAAGGATTGTGTGCAAATGTAACATGAATATTTTCGGACTTTTTCGTGGACTGTGCGGATGTGGCGAGTTAACACCGATTTCGATGAAAATTGTTTGTCACAAACTGTGCATTTGATAATTGATGAATTTGGGGGATGTTTTGATTTCATGTGAACTTGCAGTGAAATTGAGCCGTGCAAAATTGAATCACAGAGCTTACATTTGTGTTCCTTGTGGGATTTTGTCATGTGTTTCTTTATGAGGGACATTGATTCAAAGTCTTCAGTACAATAATCACAGATCCTCAAATTTTTTGGTACCTCTTTAATTTCCTGTTGCGTTTCTTCCTTCAAGAAAACTAACTTTGCTGTTGCTGCCTCTTCAATTAACTTGAATTTCAGAGCACTTTCGAGCTCCTTTTGAGTCTTCTTACACATTTCCTTAAATTCGTATGAGAAAATTAACGCTCTCACACAAGCTTGGCACAACATTCTTGAAAATTCATCACTTGCAATGTCGATGCCGACACAATCCAGGTAAATCGAGCTTAGAGGAGACCCCAAGTGTTCAGTTTTCATATCAGATGAACTTTCTGATGCGATACTTTTACAGGCACGACAATATTTGGCCGATTCTGACATTTTTATCACAATTTTATGGAAATTTTCATTTAAAATTTATTAAAAAAAAAGAAAATAGTAAATTTGAGGAATAAAATTACAAAGAACGTTTGTTTACAAACAACCACCTGTTGCTGGTCTTGTTCATACATGATGAATTTGAAGTTAATTGCATAACAATTTCATTATGAGTCGACAACATTCAAAATTGAAAAAAAAACTCCAAAAATTTCAAAAAAGGTTAATTTCATAAATAAAATCTCAAAAACGTCCGAAAACTTGAGAAAATAGAAATAAAAGAAAGAAAACCTTCGAAATTTTCAAAATATTCAAAAAAACTTAAAGATTATCAAAAAACTTATGTTTCAAGAACTGTCAAAATCAAAAAAAAAAATCCAAAGATTTCGAAAAAGGCAAATTTAAAACAAAAAATCTCAAACACGTCCAAAACTTGAAAAACTAAAAATAAAAGAAAGAAAACCTTCGAAAATCGTTCAAGGTCCCGTTCATTCACTTTTTTTATTTTCAATGAAGTGTGTTAAAAAAATTTTGAATTGAATTTCAAGCATTTTCTTTTTATTTCTAAATCCAAGTTTATGTTACAGAAAAAAAAATTTAACCCTAAAAAGTAATAATCCAATTTACTTTTAAATCATCTCTTAAATTAACTCGATTGCTCATTCAAAAAAGGAGGCTTCAAATTGGCATTGTCTCGTTTATCTTCATTTTGTACGTTTATTTTTTTACAAATTACATGTAAAGTCATCTTTAGTTATCATCAGCATCTCCACCATTTGGGTCATATTTATGAAGTTGAATACGCCATTGTCGTACTAAGCCGTCCCATGCCCGACGACTGTACTTTAAGTGTTTTGGTGGTGTCTTTGGATCATCTTTGCCACGTTGATCTTTGGGAACTGCTTGCGTATAATTATCATACCCAACTGTATTTTTCCCGTAATCAATTTGTTTTTGACGACGCTCAAGCACGGCTTCATCTGTTTCTAACTCAGGGCGACGTCGTGATTCTGATTCAGATTCAGGTCGACGACGTTCAAATTGTGAATCAGATGACGAAGAACTCTCACTACGAAGTTTTCCGAAACGAGGTTTTTTGATTTCGTCTTGAGGTCCATTTTGGGATCTAGTATCGATGGCACGTTTGCGCTTTCCCGGAGAATGTGAGACAGACATTGGACGTGCAAATGTTGAGCTTGAAGGAAATTCAAAACCGTCGCAAGCGGATTCAGTGGGATCAGCTATGATGCGAAAAAAACATTCAATGATTCTTTCTTTTACAATTTGAATTGAAAAAATTACCTAACACAGTTCTTGTGACATTTTGCAATGCAACACTGTTAGCACCAACTTTAAAATCTAGGATACTTGGATCATGTCTCAACAATTCCGCTTTCGCCGCTTCGTCAAACAACTCATTTGAAGGATGTCGCCGAAATGGTGATTTAATTTTATCCTCTTTTAGTAATCGATCAAATTTAGCTTCATTTGAGGCATCTAAAATCTCAATTGCGATTTCTCGTGTATAGGATGATTGTGATTGAGAATTTTCAGAGTCAATTGTGCTTAGTTTCAAATTAGATCGCTTTAAAATGAAATTAAAATAAAATTAAAATGATTCTTTTTTATAAAAAACACAAACAAAACAATACATTTGACACTTATCTGTACATAATTTCTATAGATACACACCTGCATATCGTTTTCTTCTTCTTCATCCAAAATATCAACCCAGGATGCCGATTTAAATGTGTACTCATGAAAACTCGCTGTCACAATTGATGAATCTTTAATTTCTCCCTCTTCCAATTCCGATTCCTCAAGTTTATTTTTTGTCTCTACGGAAATCTCTTCTTCTTCGTCAGTCTTAAGTTTCTTTGCCTTACTTTTGTAAGGTGTAGAACTGGATAAACTCAAATTTTCTTCTGCTAACGCCTGTGAAACGCCAAATAATAAATATTAAAACAAAAATGTGACAATTTTTGAAAATCCAGTTAGGTCTGATAATGAAAAGCATTGTTTGATAAACACACAAAGGAAACTTACAGCCATAATTTTGTTGAGTTAATAAAAGTTAATCAAATTCTTGTTATTTATTCAAATTTTCGTCAATTTCAGGTTAATGTTAGTTAGAATTTACAAATATTTACAAACTTAGGCACACATTTAACATATAAAAATTGAATTTTTCTATTAAAATTACTTTTAAAGTGATATTTTTGATGAAACAAAATATTTACGAGCTGAGACAATTGATTTGAATAGAAGACGATAAGCAAAGGCGCGAAAATTTTAATGGTTAGCATAGGATTTGATAACAGTAAGCATAATTTGAATATAGTAGGGGTGTAAAGTGTTGACTTGTCAAAATATTGAATTAAATGTCAAAATATGAATTTGAAAAATACTATCAAAAATTGTCTAAATTAACGTAATTTTAATTTAATTGAATAAAAATCTATAAAATTAAGTGGTTTAAAATGAAGTATAACCATTTTAACTCTTTTTTGAATTAATTTTGACGTTCAAAATATTTTAAAAAGTTATCTGTCAAAAAAAAATGTATTTACAAACAAATCAATTCAAATCATAGTAAACAAATAAAAAAATAAAATGATAGACGTTGAATTCTCATCGTCTTGGAACATTTCCAAGAAAAATTCTCTTGGATCAGACTTTGAATCCCTGGCAATAATTGAAAAGAAATCTGAAAATGACGAATCAGATTCAAACCTTTCAAGTCCCGGCTCATTTCTAGATGTTGTCGATATGGATCACTATTTGTTCTTTGAACGACCTGAAAAGGATCCCGGCAATGAGAGATGTGTTTTTACCATTACATCGATAGCAGGAGCAAGTTTTTCAAAAATTTCTTTGGTAACAGATGCGAGAAACATTGAAATATTCACCGGTGAATCTGGACAAGTATCATCATACTGGAAAACTGTGAGAGGAAGAACAATTGATGAGTTATCGGAACTTGGATCGGAAACTTATTTGCATGAAATTTGTTTTGATTGTCTAGCCAAGTTTGTGGAATTGAAGGTGAATTTTCATTGAAATTAAAGTAAAATTCATTAGAACAAATTTTTAATTGCAGCTTGGAAAGTCATCAGATTCAAATCTGTATTTATTTGGACTCAAAATTCAACTTAATCAAGATTCAAAGGATAAAAATTCATTTTTCCAGCAAAATTCTATAGATTTTGGGAATGTAGAGTCAATATTAAAAAATTCACATGTACCATTAAGTGACGGAGCCGAACGAGCCTTAACATTTTTAAAACACAGTGAGGGATTGCAAAAGCAACACGTTCCAGTACCGAGCCTTGACACCATAATGAATTTAATAAATCAAAGTAAATCTGCAATACCAGAAATTTGTGATAAAAGGTCTGAGACTGATGCCTCATGTTCATCAGATACACATCAGATGAGTCCAAATATTGCTTCAATGAAATCATATTTTGATATTAGACTTAAACAAATGGAAGAATCGCTTTTACACGATTTTGATATGAAATTGAAAGCAATGGAGGACCGTCAAAATGAGAAATTTAATCAAATTTTAGAACTTTTAAAGAAATCTTGAATAAAAAATGTTCTTTTACCCCATAATACTTTGGTTCGATCAGCACTGGCGGATTGGCGATACTTGCAATTTGGTAAATGCCAGGAAGGCCGCAGTCGGTCGTCTTGTAAAAGTTAAGTTTAGCGTAAATTTTAAAGAAAATCATACAGAATGCCAGGGCCGTTCATAATTTTCAATCCATTCCTGATTTCATCAGGTTTTATTACTTAAATTCATATGACATCTCTTCCTATGCTTTCTCAAATTATCCATTCGGCAATAAGCGCTGCTACATCCTTCAAAATCACATGCATATTTTCTGATTTTTTCATGTACACTAGTAATATGGTCCGTAAGTAGCTGCTTATTGACAAAAAACCTATCACATATCTTACAAATGTATCGAGTTCCCAAATGTTGCCTCCTGTGATATTGCAATCTGGTCTTTGTCTTAAAAAGTTTTCCACATTCAGCACAAATGACTGGATCCGATAAATTATGCACAGATTTTACATGTTCTTTCAAATATCTCTCAAGTGCAAACACTGCATCGCACTCTTTACATTTAATCGTCTCAGAAAAATGTATTTTCCGATGTTCCTTGAGCGTATACTTATTTTTAAATAACTTCATACAAATATCACAAGTAACGGGATCGGATACTGGTCCATGAAAATTTCGTTCATGTTGTCGTCGATGTCCTGTTTGTTTGAAGGTTTGATCACACCCCGTAAAGGAACATTTATATGGTTTTTCACCTGTATGAACTCGCATATGAGCTCGCAATGCATCCAAGGTAACACACCCTCGATTACAGAGTTCACAAAAATATCGTTTCAACTTTTTATGTACAACTGCGATGTGATTATGTATATTTTTAACAAATTTAGCACAATGTGGACAACAATCGACTTTACTTCCATGATTGTGAGCTTGCGTTAAGTGAAGATTCAATTTCATGCTTCCATTTAAACTTTGACCACATTTTTCGCATTCAAATTCTTTATGGACTTTCATTAAGTGAGACTCCAATTTTTTCAGATTATGAAATTTTTTGAAGCAATAATTGCAGGTCCATTGATGATCATTAGCCGTTTGATTTTCTTTCATGTGTTTCCTGAATTTAATACTTGAGTTGAAAATTTTCCTACATCCCAGACAAATAATACCAAGTTGTTTATTCGTTGAGGTCTGATTACGTTCAACATCTTCATCCTCTGCTTCTTCTTCATCATTATTCTTATTGTACATCAATGGTGCAACGATTATGTTTTCTGTCATCAAAGGTAATTCTTCGATTTCTTCCTTAATTTCAATTAATTCAAATAACTCATCATTAATTAGTTTTAAGTGTGTTTCTCTGGTTTGTACTCTAAATTGGTGAAATTCAATTAATTTATCATGACATTTTAAACATAAAATTTTTGAAAAGTTATCACTGATAATATTTATACTTGTGCAATCTTCAAAAATTTTGAGTAGATCTTCATTTTGCCACTTTTCAGTGAGAAATGTTTTTGGAGTTGGATCTTTTAGGCCACAAGATCGACAGTAGTGCGGTAAATTTGTGTCTTGCATTTAATTTTTATTTAATGTCGATTAGTTTTAAGTCAAAAAAACTTTAAAATTTAACATCAATTTGGGGTTTGTTTATATTTTGATTTGATTTTTGTTTATTTTGTTAGGGTGATGCAGAAATTTCTTAGTTTTGTGTTTGTAAAAGTTGTGGATGGTAAGCATAAATTAGATTTGAATTATATTACCGTTTTAATTCTTAAAAGAAATGTATTATATAACAAAACATGGGAAAAAAACACAAAATTAACCTTAATCCTTTCCAGGGACTTTTTAGTCCCTGTAACTTTAAAAAATAAATTTTGAGCCGTTAATTTTTTATTCGACTCGTGCTGAAATTCTACTGGACACTGTCATCTGACTATGTTTCATACAGAAAATTTCAGGTAATCGACATTTTCGAATGTAAAATCAACTAAAAACGAACTAAGCTTTCAACTGAGGACAGGAAGGTTAAAACCTAATTATTATCCATTCATGGACATTTTTGAGGTAGGTCTTTGAGTTGTAATTTTTTAAGAAACGAAAGAAGTGAAAATGAGGTCGTATCTAGACAATCTCAGTGTAATGTTTCCTACTCTGAAATTTTGAAAGACTAAAAATACAGAAAATTGCAGTTTTTGACAATTTTAGTATAAATTTCAAGTAATCTAAGATTCCAAGTTGGCTCGAAGCTAATCGTCAACTTTAAAATCTTCTAGTAAAAACTTTAAAGAACTATCTTAACAACCTTGAGGGTCAATCTCCTTTGATTAGTAATTTTTCTAAATAAAAAAACATCAAAAATCATCACATCCGATTTAAGTTTCAATTAAAAACAAAAAATTCCGTTCACAAAGTACTAAAATAGAAAGTAAATACCGATACAATTCCCTTCCTACGCAACAAGAAAAAAAACGTTGTCATATCTATATCTTTTAGATAAACAATGAAAAATTAATAAAAAACATATCATCCATATCACTATTTTTCATCTGAACACAATTTCATAGTAAAACTTTTTATGTTGCTTCATCATGATAGAGAACAAAAAACAACCACAACATTTATACGTTTTTCCTATTTTCATCATGCGTCACAAATCTCTTTATTTTTATATAAAATTTTACTCCGATATTGGAATAGTAGAAAAAAAAGTTATAAAACCTTTAAAAAAATAATAAAAATAAATGAACTCATACACTTTTTGATTGAAATAATTGTTTTGAATTTAGACTTTAATTGATAACTAACGACAAATAATAATTTCGCTTTTGTTAACAGCAAAAACTCATCAAAACTACAATGAACTTGAATTTCATCTGTACTTGAACTATCATAAAACATAAAAAAAATGAAATAAGCATTGGATTGTAAAATTTGGGTGAATTTTATCATTGTTTACATGCAATATGAAAGAAAAGAAGACTTTTCATTGTAAACTACAGTTAATTATTGTTTATGGTTTGTCAATTAGACTTTAAAGAGAATGTAATTGTTTACTTTTAAACATTTTTTTAAACAATGAGTAAAAATGTCTCTATTATTGATGAATTTGGTACAATATGAATCGAATGACGCTTACAATAATATTTATGGATTGGAATGCAAAAGGATCTTCGCTGCGTTCCGTGTTGAAGTTTGATCCGCTTCAAAAATCAAAATAACGTTTGATGACAGTAAGCAAGTAAATTGATCTTTTTATTTTAATTGATCTTAAAGTTTTTATCTTCAAAGCGGTAATCAAATGAAATTTCAAAGGAAATGCATCAGAATTCCAAAGAAACACAGGTGACAAAATGAAAGTAAGTTGACTTTAAGATACTGTTACATTCAAACTAATTATGTATTCAAAACACGTGCTAAGAGTGCATCAAATATTAGTGTTATTGTTAAAACAATTGTTAGCTGTAAAAACAAATATTTATTGTTTATTTATTGAGAGAAAAAAAGTAGTACTATGATCGTAAACTGAAAGAAATATTTCTTAAAAAAGTGAATTTAGTGGGACAAGCAAAATGTTTCTTAAATGGATTATAGACAAATATGACGTACTTATCACAGTTTTGTTTTGAAAATACCAAATATGACATTTCTTATGTCGAGAAAAACAATTATCTAGATAAATAGGAAACATGAAGTCATTGGGTGATTCGAAGAGAGGCAAGGTAACAAAATGTGCACCCTTATCTACAAATTTTATGTAAAAAATATCAAAAACGGTAAGCATATTTTTTAAAAAAAATTTCTGGATCTATTTCAGGACATCCTTAACATCCTCACCAAAAATAACAAATCACTTTCAAACATCCAACAAATTTAAAGATAATAAAAAATTAGGAAAATGGTAAGTATAAATATTATCAAACGAATCAAAAAATACAAACAGATACAAGGATTAATAACGATCATGGTAAGTGAAACAAAAGCCCAGAACTTTTAAATTAACTGGTTTGTTGAAAGTACTTTTTAAATTCTCACCAAACTCAACTTTTGATATTTGATTAATATCGTGAACGAGTAGCCCATATATTTACAAAAGAGGAAAAAAACGTTAAAGAATCATCTGATTAAGTCAAATCAGTCACAAACCAAACTTCCATCATTACTCAAAAAATATTTCCTTACTTCCTTCTAGCAACAAACTAAATTTTTGTACGATTTTATAGTACTGGCAATCAAAATTTTAAATCTAAAATTTGAGCACACACAAACCCACAAAAAGACGCAAAACAAACAATCACACATGAATTGTAACTTTAATTGACAGACTAAACAGATAAAATTACATTTTGCTACTGTTTCTTTCTTTCTTTCTTTTCCTTGTACTCATAATTTTTCATGTAAAATTATCTTCTTCTTACATTTTGTAAATTCAACCGAAGAATTTTAATTTTATCTTCTTACTTCTTTAATTTTAAAACTTTTATTGTCTTCCTCACATAACAATTATAGTTCATATCGCACGCATGTATGAATGAATAGCAATAACAATAATAATAAAAAAATATAAATTAAAAAAGAAACAAAATAATAAGTGATTCATTGTCATGTTTGTCGCGAGGTTTACTTTTAGTTTGATTGATAACGGCAGGTAATTTTGGAAATTTAGTCAGTTAAGTTTCGTGCGTCTGTTGATCAAGACCTCTTGGATTTCAAGGAAAATAGCAAAAAAAATTATTCAAAATTAAATTTAAAAAAAAATTATTAAAATTAAAATGAAATAAGAAAAAAAAAATAAAAGGAAATAGTGTAAAAAAAATATATCGAATAATATTGGTCAATGAACCATAAAATTGTGTTGAAAACATAAATAAAAAAAAATCAAGGAAAAATTTTATCAGATATAAAATTGGAAAAAATAAAAATTAAACAACTCAACAGGTTTGTGATTGAATTTAAAAACAATATTTATAAAGTTGATGCTTATTAAAAATGAAATAAAAAATCTGTTTTCACGTAGGCACTAGATTTTGTAGAATGCACACATGCTTAATGCGATATCTGTTCTTGTCTATCAAATCTCCTAAACTTTTTCTATCATTATCTTTAAACTTTTCTTCCTCTTTTTCATAGTTTTAAGAAAACACCACATTCAATAAAAAAATCGTGTATCAAAATAAATTTTATTGAACTTTGAGAAAATTGAAAATCTTTAACAAAAAAATATTTTCTTTAAAAATGTTCATTATCTGTTTTTGAAGCTTGGCCTTAAATTATTTTTTTTATGGCTAGCCACACATTTTTTGTCTGAATCTTCATATAAGATATATGAAAAATAAATTGAAAAATCTTAATATTCGTATTTTGATAAGGACTTGGAAACATTTCTGTTAATTTTCTCCTCTAACAATTATTTCTGATTTGAAAGTCTTTTAAAAGTTCTTCTCTAAGGTTTTAGATGAAAAAAAACAGAAATAAAGTCACAAAAAAATGTTTGGAAGAAAAATTTTATTTTTAAGAATCGAATGCCTCTTTTCTACGTATTTTCCCTCGACGTGGTATGTGAAACTTCTTTCTAAACTTTCAAATTTCTCATTTTTGTGCTAAGAGTGTTTCCTAGACACGATATGACTTAAAATACACGTCAATAATGATATCTGAAAATAACGCGACATTTTCTCATCAGTTACTTTTGAAATTGTGTGCATCCTACAAAATAAGTGTCAAAAAAAAGTGAAATATATCAAAAATTATATAAAAGTGATAATTCAATTTCTAGACCAAAGAAGTAAACGATGTCTGGAATATTAAAAGAAATTTCAGTACTTGTTCTACTTACTCTATGCATCATTCAAAGTAATGGCAGTGTAGTAGTAAAACCAATAAAATCTACGACAGATTCATATTTAGCTGCATTGATTGCATCAAAAGCAACAGATCCGACATTTAGCAGTAAATATTAGATACATTAAAATTAAATCGAAATTATATAAATTGTCAAATTTTCTTAGAAAATCGAAGAGAAGATAACTCATATCCAGTTTATAATGTCCCGGATTCCTTTGATAATAGTAAGTCAAATAGTAATGGATATGATTATAAGCCACCATCGACCAGTTACGGTCAACCAATTGATACATATGTCCCACCTGCGAGTAGTTACGGTGGTCCTTATCATAAACCACCTCAATCATCATACGGTCCACCAAGTTATGCAGCTCCCGTATATTTGCCAGCACCACCACCAAATTATGTGCCATATGGTCCTCCAGCTGAAGAGAGCAGCAAAGGTGGTTCTTTGGAAAAATGGCTCTTAGAGAAAATTAAATTCAAGATCGATTTCTACACAATCGGAAAAATCCTTTTAAAATTAGTCATCTTCAAAAAAATCGTTAAATTCATTGGATTGATTTGCCTTTTGATGTTCATTCCTACATTGAAGAAAAAGCTAGGTATGGATGATAAAGATCAACATGACAGTGAAGATTCAGAGGACTCAGAAGAGCGTCTCCTTAAAAATTCGAGTAAATTTCTATTCAGTAACTTTAAATTCAAACAAATTTCATATAAGAAAACACCATTTCAGATGCCTTCCATATTTCAAGTCGCAAACTTGATGATTTAACTTTGATGCTCACACGTGCCATAGAGACATTTGCCGTTCAAGGTATTGCCTGTACCGATGATGATCCAAATTCTGAATGTAAATTCTCAAATATTTACAATCGATTATTTTCAATTGAAGAAAATGTGTCGGTTTCCTCGTCATCATCATCAGACGAAGACAATTCAGGTGAAAGTAAGGAAACGACACATGTTAAGAATGCATCGAATGAGGTGGTGAATGCGATATAAATCCAAATCCACACATCATCCATGATAATTAATCAATAATTATTCACCACACATTCCATTGTTTTCACTTCAAAATATTTCAAGTGTTGTCAATATACAACCAATTTACTTGTGAACCACAACTATGCAAAGTGTGTCTTGATAAAATTGATACGTGATTCTATTTTATTTTACAATTTCAGGAAAAGTTATTCGATGTAATTAGAATATTAAAATTCATTAGCGTAATCATAATTATTATGATAAATTTATGACCTGGTAAAATGTTTTTAATTTTTTTTTTGTTTTGATTTTAATCAAAGATTGCTTTTTGTTGTTCATAATTAAATTGAGGAATTGTGTGCGTAGTGAATAAATTTTTATTATTTATTTACAATTTTTGTAAAGAAAACTTATCTAGGAGTCGGATCTAATTTTTGTTGTGTTTCATTTTTATTATTATTTTGTTTGAAGAGAAATTTATTTATTTATTTAAAATTGTATTTATTTGTGAAAGTTTCGTTTTATGAAACTGTTCAATGGAAAATAAAAATAAAATTTGTAATTATTGTTCTTATTTATTATGAAAATTAAGTCCTTTATGCTTACCATCAGATAAAATTTAAAACCGGGCAACCCTAATAATTATTATTTTTCAATTAATGAATCTTATCAGTTACTTTTTAACAGTAAGTACAGTTATTTCTACTAACTTAAAGTAGAAGAAGAATAAGAACTGTCATCATGGAAAAACCACTGATTAAAAACGCTAGAGCTCGGAAAACGCCATATTTTCATTCATTAGAGAATAAACAGGACTTGACGAACATAAAGACAACGAAATGGAAGAATTTGAATTTTATGGTATTTTAAGTAACGCAATGGACCCACAAGTAGAAATATCGCCAACCTTTTATGCCCTGAGTAGTGTCTTAACGTCTTATGCTCATCATCACAAAAAAAATCCTCGTCTTATTTCCCCATTTTTGGACAACAACAAAAGGCAGGATAGTGACATTGAGTTGATGATGATAGAAGAAGCCCGAGAAAAAATTTAGATTTCATGATGAAAAATTTCAGGTAAAAGTTTGTATTACCTCTGAAATTCAATTTAAAACTCATACTTTCCAATTTACCTTTCATAGACATTTTCTCCTTTTAGTTAAATATTTTTCTGTGCTTGACTGCTAGAAATTTTAGTGTTGAAATTAAAAACCAATTAAAGTGCAAATCGAAATTTCATGCACATTTCAGATCATGATCTCAACGACCATTTATATCGTATCAGGATTCTTCATTTTGACATTTGCCCGAAATATCACTTCATATGATGTCAAAAATTTCTACAAAAAATTTGTAAGTGATCCAAATTACTTTCATACCAATTATGGCTATCGTCCAATCAATGCATCGAGAAGATCAGGACGCAGAATTTCCAATGAAAGTCATATCTCAGATGTTTCAACGACACCTTTCAACTTGAATTCAAATCCTGTTAACACTTATGGTCCTATTGAGTTACATAAAACTGATGAAAGATTAGCATCACCAATTGAGGTGTATTCACGTAAAAAAATGTTGAATGAAATGATGAAAAATACAGGACATGATTCAGGTCACTTTGAAAATCAAGTTGAATATGAAATTGTACCAGAAATGATGCATGAAACTCAAAAAGATCATGAAATGTATCAATATTATCAACCGTCTTCGGTTATGGATGAAAGTACAACAATGTTTCCATATGATTATTATGAGAACATGAAATATGTTGAAAAAACTCCAAAATATGTGATTCAAATTCCACGTCCAGTTATGAAGAAACCTCATCCACGACCATATGATTGGAAAAATTACCGTCGACGTCCAAAACTACAGGAGCTTCCTCCGAGTTACGTAATCGTTGGTAGTCCAGTTCCAGATTCACCTGAACCTGAAATGAAACCTCAAGAGCCTGTGAAAACTGAAGAAGATAAGATCGCTGATTATGAAAAGGATTACAAAATACTTCCGAGTGGTATCAACAGTTATTTGAAGAATAAATTAAAATTTGAAGTTGATTGGATAACTATTGCCAAAATACTGTTGAAACTGATCATCTTTAAGAAAATCATCAAGTTGATTGTTATACTAGGACTTTTACTCTTCGTTCCGAAATATTACAAATGGAGCAACACATATTTGAATGATAGTACAACCCATGCTCCAATATATGATCATCATAAATGGCAACATAAATGGGATAAGTTCCATAAATATAAACATCCGAGAAGGAAATGGAGGAGAAGCACAACTACTACGAGCACAACTTCAACAACTAGTACAACAACTCCTTGTCCAACCACCACAACAACGACGACAACTGAACATCCAAAAACTACGACATCGACAACCACTAGCACAACCCCTTCAAGGTATGTTCAAATTATGTTTGAATCTGATATAAATTTAATTTAAAATTCATTTTAGCACAACAACTGAGCCTTCAACGACAATCCATCCTTGGTGTCACCATTTCTGGTGCCATTATCATAACACGACTTCAACGTCAACGACATCAACAACAACTTCAACCACTCCATCTTCAAGAGATTATTTATTCGATGACAATGACGATAATGAGATTCTGATCGGTGATGATGACGATGATTCAGATGAAGATTTTGATGACTTCGAAAATAAAGATATCCCAGTAGAGGAAGCACACACACTTTACGATAATGAACCTTACGAACGTAACGAATACAAAACCGAGTATATAAATGATACACCAAATTACTATGATACATTTAGAGCAGTTGCTGATGCTCGTAAGTGACATGGAGATAAATTTTAAAACAATTAATTAGCAAATGAAAAGAAAATAGAGTAGAGAATGAAATATTTTACACAAACTTATCATTTATAGATAGCTTAGATCCACAACGGCTTGCTGATATTGCTTTATTTTTAACACAGGCATTTGAAGCCTGGTCATATAAAAGTCTGATTTGTTATGGAGAGGAGGATTTGCATTGTAGATTTTTTTACTTGTATGATATCATGGATAGAACTTATCCCACAAGGAAGTAAGATTTATAGCGCCATCTATGATCGAACGATTTGATGTTATTTTTAATATTTACAGCTTGTACGATTTCTTTAAAAATTATTGGACCGATTGGTGGACTAGAAGGAAAATCAGCAAATCCAACAATGACAATTCAGTTAAATTAGAGACAAAACTTAAACAAGATATGACAGTCAATGAAAAACATAATGAAAGTGAATCCGATGAAAGATCAGGCAAAAATGAACTGTGAAAATTAATTTTTAAATGAAATAAAATTAAGTCAACTTCTTAAAGCGTGTATTTGTTAAAAATCGATTAATCAAAATATAAATATTTTTCTGTCGGAATCTGTAAATTTTTGGCCTTGACAACACTATGTCTTCTGTTCGCAGTGGACATCTTTTCATATTTTAATGCTTAACGCTTCATGTGACTTAAAAAACTATGCACTTAAAATCGCACGTAAACACTTATTTTCATTAAAACTTTTTTTGTCAGTTTCAGATTTGACGATTTCTTTTAAAAAAATTAAATGACTTTACTAAGAAATTTTATTGTTGGACTGTTTTTATCAATTTCAATGATAACAAAAGGACACTGTGGACGACTCGACATATTTAAGACAACGAATTCTAGCAAGAAGTCTCTTCAATCACCATTTGAAATACTAAACGGACAAAAATTGATACTTGAACTTAGATCTCAACTCATTGAATTACTTCCATCAAACTACAAAAATAACTTTACAGGACGATTTTTACCTCCCTTTGAAGCTGAAGACCTGACAAAATGGTGGACACAAAAAGCAAAATTCGAAATTGATGCCCTTACAATCACAAAACTCATTTTTAAATTAATTATCTTTAAAATACTGTTAAAATTTGTTATCGGACTTTTTTTATTATTGATAACACCATCATATAAAACGTGGAAAGATTATGAAAAGAACTTTTTTAGTACTTCGACAACGACGACGACTGTCGCTCCAGATCCCGTCACTTCAACTGAAGTTTATGAATTGTGTAAAAAATATGGATGGTATTGCCCACCTGATTACCAGTCAGATTATTATTACTATCATGATGATAAATGACATTGAAGATTTTTAATTAATAATATATGAAATTTATTTATTTATCACAAAAAAAGGCTTTTCCTTCAAATTTCCTTAAATCACTTTTCATTTCAATTTAGCACAAAGCTTTTTATAGCCAAAAATTGTAGTTAACGAAAATTTATAGATTAAATTTTGTTATTACAATAAAATAGTTTCTAATCGACGATAAAAGGTCGATGATTTTCTTGGGATCCTATGAAGCCAATAGAAGAATGTGTTATTATTGTAAACTCCTTACCTGGACGATTCTTGCACTTAACACTCACACTTTGGAGCATGTCAATGGAAAAGGAATTAAATTTCTCACAAATGAATTAGGTAAGTTTTTTTGCTTTCATTTCCATATATTGAAAATCTACCGAACCTTAAAAGAGTCTTCAAAACCTAAGAAAAGTCTCCTGAACCTATCAAAAGTATACAAATTTTAAAAAAAAGTCTTCAAAATCTAACAAAAGTCTACAAAAGTATACAAATCCTAACAAAAGTCTACGAGTCCTATACAAAGTCTATAAAACAGTCTTCAAAACCTAAGAAAAGTCTACAAATCCTAAAAAAATCTACAAAGCCAATACCCGTGTCAAGATTGCACCGGTGCAATTTTTTTTTCGAAAATCAATTTTCGAAAATTCGAAATTAGGTTTTTTCTACTTAAATACACTGCTGAGCCACTTTGCTGCTAAAGAAAAATGATTTGCAATGGGTTTGTTCATACATAACATCGAAAATATTGAGAAATATTGAAAAACGGTGCAGAATCGACCTTTGATGCATTGTAGCTCCCTGGAGTTACATCAGAGCAACTTTGCTTCAAAAGAAAAGTTCTCACACATACTCTAATCTACTAGGCAAAATGATTTACGATGGGTTTGTTCATACAAAACATCGAAAATATTGAGAAATATTGAAAAACGGTGCAGAATCGACCTTTGATGCATTGTAGCTCCCTGGTGTTACATCGAAGCAACTTTGCTTCCAAAGAAAAGTTCTCACACATAATCTAATCTACTAGGCAAAATGATTTACGATGGGTTTGTTCATACAAAACATCGAAAATATTGAGAAATTTTGAAAAACGGTGCAAAATCGACCTTTGATGCATTGTAGCTCCCTGGTGTTACATCGGAGCAACTTTGCTTCCAAAGAAAAGTTCTCACACATAATCTAATCTACTAGGCAAAATGACTTACGATGGGTTTGTTTATACAAAACATCGAAAATATTGAAAAATTTTGAAAAACGGTGCAAAATCGACCTTTGATGCATTGTAGCTCCCTGGTGTTACATCGGAGCAACTTTGCTTCCAAAGAAAAGTTCTCACACATAATCTAATCTACTAGGCAAAATGATTTACGATGGGTTTGTTCATACAAAACATCGAAAATATTGAAAAATTTTGAAAAACGGTGCAAAATCGACCTTTGATGCATTGTAGCTCCCTGGAGTTACATCGGAGCAACTTTGCTTCCAAAGAAAAGTTGTGACACATATTCTAATCTACTAGACAAAATGATTTACGATGGGTTTGTTCATACAAAACATCGAAAATATTGAGAAATTTTGAAAAACGGTGCAAAATCGACCTTTGATGCATTGTAGCTCCCTGGTGTTACATCGGAGCAACTTTGCTTCCAAAGAAAAGTTCTCACACAAAGGTCGATTTTGCACCGTTTTTCAAAATTTCTCAATATTTTCGATGTTTTGTATGAACAAACCCATTGTAAATCATTTTGCCTAGTAGATTAGATTATGTGTGACAACTTTTCTTTGGAAGCAAAGTTGCTCCGAAGTAACACCAGGGAGCTACAATGCATCAAAGGTCGATTTTGCACCGTTTTTCAAAATTTCTCAATATTTTCGATGTTTTGTATGAACAAACCCATTGTAAATCATTATGCCTAGTAGATTAGATTATGTGTGACAACTTTTCTTTGGAAGCAAAGTTGCTCCGAAGTAACACCAGGGAGCTACAATGCATCAAAGGTCGATTTTGCACCGTTTTTCAAAATTTCTCAATATTTTCGATGTTTTGTATGAACAAACCCATTGTAAATCATTTTGCCTAGTAGATTAGATTATGTGTGACAACTTTTCTTTGGAAGCAAAGTTGCTCCGAAGTAACACCAGGGAGCTACAATGCATCAAAGGTCGATTTTGCACCGTTTTTCAAAATTTCTCAATATTTTCGATGTTTTGTATGAACAAACCCATTGTAAATCATTTTGCCTAGTAGATTAGATTATGTGTGACAACTTTTCTTTGGAAGCAAAGTTGCTCCGAAGTAACACCAGGGAGCTACAATGCATCAAAGGTCGATTTTGCACCGTTTTTCAAAATTTCTCAATATTTTCGATGTTTTGTATGAACAAACCCATTGTAAATCATTTTGCCTAGTAGATTAGATTATGTGTGACAACTTTTCTTTGGAAGCAAAGTTGCTCCGAAGTAACACCAGGGAGCTACAATGCATCAAAGGTCGATTTTGCACCGTTTTTCAAAATTTCTCAATATTTTCGATGTTTTGTATGAACAAACCCATTGTAAATCATTTTGCCTAGTAGATTAGATTATGTGTGACAACTTTTCTTTGGAAGCAAAGTTGCTCCGAAGTAACACCAGGGAGCTACAATGCATCAAAGGTCGATTTTGCACCGTTTTTCAAAATTTCTCAATATTTTCGATGTTTTGTATGAACAAACCCATTGTAAATCATTTTGCCTAGTAGATTAGATTATGTGTGACAACTTTTCTTTGGAAGCAAAGTTGCTCCGAAGTAACACCAGGGAGCTACAATGCATCAAAGGTCGATTTTGCACCGTTTTTCAAAATTTCTCAATATTTTCGATGTTTTGTATGAACAAACCCATTGTAAATCATTTTGCCTAGTAGATTAGATTATGTGTGACAAC
>LN483390.1:655527-750968 GCA_900002565.1 Culicoides sonorensis | reverse complement strand
ACCAGGGAGCTACAATGCATCAAAGGTCGATTTTGCACCGTTTTTCAATATTTCTCAATATTTTCGATGTTTTGTATGAACAAACCCATTGTAAATCATTTTGCCTAGTAGATTAGATTATGTGTGACAACTTTTCTTTGGAAGCAAAGTTGCTCCGAAGTAACACCAGGGAGCTACAATGCATCAAAGGTCGATTTTGCACCGTTTTTCAAAATTTCTCAATATTTTCGATGTTTTGTATGAACAAACCCATTGTAAATCATTTTGCCTAGTAGATTAGATTATGTGTGACAACTTTTCTTTGGAAGCAAAGTTGCTCCGAAGTAACACCAGGGAGCTACAATGCATCAAAGGTCGATTTTGCACCGTTTTTCAAAATTTCTCAATATTTTCGATGTTTTGTATGAACAAACCCATTGTAAATCATATAGCCTAGTAGATTAGATTATATGTGACAACTTTTCTTTGGAAGCAAAGTTGCTCCGATGTAACACCAGGGAGCTACAATGCATCAAAGGTCGATTTTGCACCGTTTTTCAATATTTCTCAATATTTTCGATATTATGTATGAACAAACCCATTGCAAATCATTTTTCTTTAGCAGCAAAGTGGCTCAGCAGTGTATTTAAGTAGAAAAAACCTAATTTCGAATTTTCGAAAATTGATTTTCGAAAAAAAAATTGCACCGGTGCAATCTTGACACGGGTAAAGCCAATGAGTCTACTTAAATTGAAAAAAAGTCATTTCGCAATATGGAAATGCGCTCATGTGTTCCACTCACTTAGACTTTCTAATTTCTTTTCTTGATTTGCAGATGACACAATTCAAAGCACTGGCGGCGACTCCGAAGACTTTGGCTATACGGAAACATATCACTATCAACCAATTCTTAATGAAAGTACAATTCTCAGTGGTCAATATCCAAAAAAGTATGGCATTCCCCAGGAACATGATAATTTTGTTATTTACTCACCATCAATTCCATCAAATAATGTTCCACCAGTGCTAAATCCCGTTATACCATCTTATGAAAACGAGCCACAATATTTAAGTGGATTAATGTCAGATATTTTCAAGTCAAATAATGTAAATTACATGACAATTGGCATATTTTTAGTTAAAATTATATTATTTCAAAAACTTTTGTTGTTGATTGCGGTCTTTTGTATTGCATCACTTCATTCGGCATTAAAGGAACACAGTAATAATAAGGGTAGAGCATCGTCTGAAGAAGGTAATTTTTATTTTTTTGAATGTAATTAATTTAATGTCAAAACCTTTTTTTTTGTATTTTGCTTGACCTTTGAATGAGAACGGTTATTAAATTGATAAGAAATTAATTGGATCAAAATTTTACCCTTTTATTTACAGAATATCGTGAATTTACAGGACGTTTTGATGTTTTTAATATTTGTAGTGGTAATTGGCTTTAGGATTCAATAAATGACATTTTAATAAAAAATTAATAGATAAAAAAACATTTTTTTTTCATTTTAACATAAAAATTAATTAGATTTTTGGATCAGAATCTGTCAATTTAACCAATTTAACTGAAGCATCCCAAAAGGTGGCATTTTTCTTTTCATCAGTTACATAATTTTCCAATTTTGTTTCACGATTATACTCATAATAGCAGCCAGACACTCCATCTAACTCTTCACTCACTGCACAAAAAACACTCGTTTGACATCCTTGCACAGGTGTTTTGAAGTAAAGAAAGTTGATCAATTTCAGTGGGAGATTCATTGGAAATGGAACATTTCGCCAAATTCCGGTATCGACGAGACCTGGATGTAAGCAATTTGCTGTTACACCAGTACCTTCAAGTCTCTTTGATAGCTCACGTGTAAACATGATATTGGCATTTTTTGATACGTAATACAAATATCCAGGTAATGTGCCAATTGGATTTAAATTGTTGAGATTTAATCGTGCAAGTTTGTACAAATAGGATGCGACGACTACAATTCGCGAATTATCAGTTTTTTTGAGAAGATCAATAAGGAGATGCGTTAAAAGGAAGGGTCCATAATGGTTTGTGGCCATTGTCATTTCAATTCCATCTTCTGAAACTTCTTTTTTAAATGTATTTGCATAACCAGCTTTGTGCAGCAACACATCTAAACGTTCCTCGGATCGATTGATTTCACTTGCAAATTCCCGCACTGATCTAAAAGAGCTTAAATCCAGTTTTTTAACAATCACATTTGGATTTTGGGTTTCTTTTATTATCTCATCTCGAACACTGTTGGCTGCATCTAAATTTCGACAAGCCATGATGACCCGAGCTCCCAATTTTGCAAGGAATTTTGCAGTCTCTTTTCCGATTCCACCATTTGCACCTGTAATAATCACAGTTTTACCATCCATTCGACGCTGAAATGAAGAAGAAATTCTCTGTTTATCTTAAATTTACATAAATAAAAACAACAAAAGAAATCATTCAACTAAAACAAGTTTTCAAACGATTACGCAAAAAATTTGATTTCGTTACAATTTTAGCCAATTTCCGTTCGATTAGGAAAAATATGCGGTGTTGCAGACACTTGTGCTGTCTGTTTTAGTCAATCGGAATTTTTAGCTCTTCAAAATTTTTACTAAATCGAAATTTTCAGCTCTTCAAAATTTTTAATATTCGAAATTTTAAGTAATCGAATAATCGAAATTTTCAGCTCTTCAAAATTTTTAATATTCGAAATTTTAAGTAAATCGAAATTTTTACCAGATCTAAATTTTGCTCTTCCAAATTTTTAGCTCTTCAAAATTTTTACTAAATCGAATTTTTACTAGATCGAAATTTTTAGCTCTTCAAAATTTTTAGCTCTGCCAAATTTTTAGCTGTTCAAAATTTTTAGCTCTGCCAAATTTTTAGTAAATCGAATTTTTACTAGATCGAAATTTTTAGCTCTTCAAAATTTTTAGTAAATCGAATTTTTACTAGATCGAAATTTGGCTCTTCCAAATTTTTAGCTCTTCAAAATTTTTACTAAATCGAGTTTTTACTAGATCGAAATTTTTAGCTCTTCAAAATTTTTAGCTCTGCCAAATTTTTAGTAAATCGAATTTTTACTAGATCGAAATTTTTAGCTCTTCAAAATTTTTAGTAAATCGAATTTTTACTAGATCGAAATTTTTAGCTCTTCCAAATTTTTAGCTGTTCAAAATTTTTACTAAATCGAAATTTTTAGTAAATTGAAAATTTTACTAAATCGAAATTTTTACTAGATTGAAATTTTTGGTAAATTGAAAATTTTTACTAAATCAAATTTTTACTATTATGAAATTTTTAGCTCTTCAAAATTTTTAGTAAATCGAATTTTTACTAGATCGAAATTTTTGGCTCTTCAAAATTTTTAGTAAATCGAATTTTTACTAGATCGAAATTTTTAGCTTTTCCAAATTTTTAGCTCTGCCAAATTTTTAGCTTTTCCAAATTTTTAGCTCTTCAAAATTTTTACAAAATCGAAATTTTTAGTAAATTGAAAATTTTACTAAATCGAAATTTTTACTAGATTCAAATTTTTAGTAAATTGAAAATTTTTACTAGATTGAAATTTTTACTAAATCAAATTTTTACTAGTTCGAAATTTTTAGCTCTTCAAAATTTTTAGTAAATAGAAATTTTTAATTAATCGAATTTTTCCTAGTTCGAAATTTTAGCTCTTCAAAATTTTTAGTAAATCGAAATTTTTAGTAAATAAAAATTCTTAGTACTTTAAAAAAGTAATCCATTAAAATACGCTCATTTAAATCGTTCACCATCACGTTTTAATTTAATTTTTTGCTAGACACATTTTTTTTGTGTCAGACGATTATGACGACGTAGAAATTTCAAAGTAAAAAACTCACCTTTGGATAAAAATATCGGACTTTAATAGCGGAAAGATATCTCGTAACAAGGAAAAAAATAATAATAGAAAATATTTTCCCGTAAACGTGAACCTGATCATCCCTAAAAAAAGGGATATACCAATCATTTACCTGGGACATGATCAAATTTTAATCTAACTGTAAATTTCTAATTTAGATAAAAAAAAAATTAAACTTTAAATTTAATTTAATTTAAACGATCTTAATCGAATGGTGACACGAATTAAACTGAGATGGATGTAAAAGTTAAATAATAAAATATGTGAGAGAAAGAAATTATTCATTTAAATAATATTGTAATTAAACCGGTTTTAATAGATTTTGCCAAAAATTTTGGCTAGTATTAAATTAAATTTTTTCTTTTTTTGTAAAAGATGTCACTAATTTTAAACTTTTGAAATGGAATTGAATTTTAAATGAAACTTGGGATTAATTTTGATTATTTTTTTTAAAAGCAAGTGCGTTTTATTTAGATTGCTCCTGTTTTGTACAAGAAAATTATAATAAGATATGTAAATTTATGTTAAAATCATCACCATATATTTTTATTGAGAGTAATTTGAATTAAATTCTTGGATCTGAATCACGAAGTTGAACTAATTTAGCTGAAGCTTCCCAAAATTTGGCATTTTTCTCTTCATCTGTGACGTAATCCTCTAATTTTGTCTCACGATTATACTCATAATATTTGCCTGACACTCCTTCGAGTTGTTCACTCACAGCACAGAAAACTGTCGTTTGACATCCTTGCCATGGTGTCTTGAAAAAGCAGAAAATAATGAATTTGAGTGGAATATTCAATGGAAATGGGACATTTCTCCAAATTCCTGAGTCGACGAGACCTGGATGCACACAATTCGCTGTCACGCCAGTGCCTTGAAGGCGTTTGGCGAGTTCACGTGTAAACATGATATTTGCATTTTTTGATACGTAATACAAATAAGCTGGTAATGTGCCGATTGGATTTAATTTGTTGAGATTCAATCGTGCAAGTTTGTACAAATAGGATGAGACGACTACAATACGTGAGTTTTCGGTTTTTTTGAGAAGATCAATGAGGAGATGTGTTAAAAGGAAGGGTCCATAATGATTTGTAGCCATTGTCATTTCAATTCCATCTCGTGAAAGAAGTTTTGTGAAGGTATTTGCATAGCCAGCATTGTGTATGAGCACATCCAAGCGTTGCTCTGATCGATTGATTTCCGATGCAAATTCCCGCACGGACTTCATCGAGCTCACATCCAATTTCCGGACGACCACATTCGAATTTTTACTATCTCTTATTATCTCATCTTTTGCCTTTGAAGCAGCATCCATATTACGACATGCCAAAATGACTCTGGCACCTAAACTAGCTAAATATTTGGCAGTCTCTTTACCGATTCCAGAATTGGCCCCTGTTACAATCACAGTCTTACCGTCCATGCGACGCTGAAATGAGTTAAAATTAAAAATTTTATTGAAAAAATTGAAATTTCAAATAAAAATGTCATACTTTGGTGAAAAACATTCTGACTTTCGATGCAGAATAGTATCTCAAGTACAGAAATAGCACAAAAAGTGCGACAATTTTGGTTCCAGTGTAACTGTCATTATTATCGTGCCATGGCAATTGATATCCAAAAAGTGTGATGAGCATCTTTCAATGAGTCCTGTAAAAAAAATAAAAAAATTAAATTAAAATTGTAATCAAATTTAATTTTGAACCAATAAAAATTCACTCAAAGTAAGGCAAAACCCTCATCCATTTAAGTGCATGCAAAAATTTTGCATGTAAATTTTTAGTATAAGTATTAAAAGCTTTGTTAGTATGCTGATTAAGTTAGTTTTTTGCAAATTACGTGTTTTTATTCACATGAATCAGCAAAAGATGTCACTAAATTCAAAATAAATTGCGTAAAATTTGCTGAATTTACATGTTTTTTCCACGCTTTTGTTTAAATTAAGGCAAAAATCATGTATGAGCTTTCTTTATCCATTTACGATTCAACACAGTCAATATTTTTATGACCCAATAAAAGCTCTTATAAAAATAAAATACAATAAAAATTCAAAATCAATGTATTCAAATTTTATTGCTCAAATTTTTGGATCGGCATCGGTCAATCCCACCATTTTAACTGATTGTTCCCATAAAATTCTGTTATTTTCCTCGTTCATCACCTTTTCCTGTAATTTTTCGGGACGCATTTCCACGAAATATTTTCCTGTCTCTCCTTCAATATCGTCACTAAGGGCCACTGAGAGTGTATTTTGTGCTCCTTCAAATGGCGTTTTAAAGAATTTCCGTAAAAATGCCATTGGATATGTAAGTGGAAATGGCGTATTTTTCCAAATTCCTGTATCGACCATGCCGGGATGCAGACAATTTGCTGTAATTCCAGTGCCTTCAAGTCTCTTGGCGAGTTCAAGTGTGAACATGATATTGGCGTTCTTTGAAACGTAATACAAATATAATGGGATTTCATTTTTGGGATTTAAATTCTTCAAATTGATTTTTGCAAATTTATATAAATCCGATGCAACGACAACAATACGAGGATTTTGTGTTTTTTTGAGTATTGGCATAAGAAGATGTGTGAGGAGGAATGGACCATAATGATTTGTTGCCATTGTCATTTCAATTCCATCGACACTCACTTGCTTGTCAAAGGCATTTCCATAACCTGCATTGTGTATGAGGATATCGAGACGGGATTCTGCTGACATGAAATCCTCGGAAAATTGACGAACGGATTTGAATGAACTCAAATCAAGTTTAAAGACGAAAATTTCCTTGTTATGAGTTGATTCGACGATTTCATCTAATTTTAAACGGTTTTTTATGATAAATGTTTTTAAGACAATTCGTTCGAAAAAGACAAACCTTTAACTTTATGTGCTTCTTTCATGTTACGACATGCCATTATGACACGACACCCCCTTCGAGCTAAATCTTTAACCGTTTCTTTTCCAATGCCACTGTTACTTCCCGTCACAATGGCCACCTTACCGTCAAGGCGTTTCTAGTTTCATTTAACTAACTGTTATTTAACTGAATTTCAATTTTAACCATCAAAATGTTACCTTTGAATAGAAAATTCTCGGTGGTGCTCCAGACCGAAATCGAAAGAAGAAGAAAATCGAACTAATAAGCACGAATTTGATGCTTGGCCAATTTGTGTCGACATCGTAAAGTCCTGGCAGCCAAAATGGGCCCCATGTCCACTCAGTTAATGGCCACGTCATTTCTCACCCTTTTATTTTTAATTGAAATTTTTTTGTCTTAATTATTTCAAGGTCAATTTTATGCAAGTTAATGGTTAACGGCCTTCACCCATCCATGACATGACGTGACATGATTTGAAATTAAAGCTTAAAATGACTTTTTTTGCCTAGTGATTACCATTTCATTGATTATTGGATCATATCCAGTTAATTTGTGTTGTAATTGCAGTTATTTACCAATTTCTTAATTTAATTTAATTTTTAACGAAAGGTTAACAGTTAGAAATCCAGTTTAAATTTGGACTCGTAACACCATGTAACAATAAAAGTAATAATGACTTAAAATTAGAAAACCAGTTTTTGAACCATTTTTTTTATTTGAAGTTATTTTTTTCAGTTACTTTGATTCAGGTTTGAATGAAAAATAATTTTTAGTGCATTTTCTGTCGATTTGAAAAAAAATACGAGTGTGGTCTGTCTGCCGTCTGTCTGTAGCTTGTGTGGAAAACTTTTTAGTACTTCGAAATTTGTTGCCCGTCAAAATTTTTAGTACATCGAAATTTCTTGACCATCAAAATCTGAATTTTTAGTACTGCCAAGTTTTTTTGTACGGCGAAATTTTTAGCACATCGAAATTTCTTGCCCGTCAAAATCCGAAATTTTTAGCACATCGAAATTTTAGTACATAAAAATTTTTTGCTCGTTGAAACTGGATGAATGTGGATCGAAATTTTGAAAATTTTAATTTCAAACCAAAAAAAAACTCTTGTATCGAGAATGCACTTAAATGATTAGTTCAAAATTCCTTTTCAACCAAAATAATTAATTATTGCAATCAATTTTCTTGCTATTTTCATTAAATTTGCAACATCACAGACAAGTTTTATCTCATGAATAATCAGATTGCATAAGCACTGACTGGATGGCTCAGAAACTGGTTTAAATATGAGTTTAAAGTCAATGTCAACAGAAATAGACCAAAAATATATGAATTTATGTGTGTCAAATGTGAAAAATTAGATTATGTTTAAAAGATGTCGCACTAATGAAAGTTAAATATCTTAAAAATGAGAATTTCTTTTAATGAAAATGTATGTTCAATTGAAATGAGACCAAAATCCAGCACCTTTAACCCAAAATAGATCAAATTTCAATCGATAATCTCCAAATTTCGTTTAAAAATCATGTAAAACTTTCGCTTTTTCACAAACGATTCGTTACACAAATGAAACTTACTGTAGTTTTATATGTACAAAAAAAAATAATATCAAAAAATTTAAAAGTATCTCGTCTTTGATTACCTCGCGCACGACTTAATCCACGGTTGATGATCAACTAAATTTGTTATAAAAATGATTTTTTGGCCGTTCACTGCACAGTGCACAGACACAGAGAGAGATTTCTTTTATCTAACACACATACAATGTAATATTAATAAAAATGCTTAGAAAAAAATCTCTAAGACATCATCAAAATATTGAATGAACCAAATTTTGATGTGTGTTGCTCACTTTAATCGTACTATGAAACGTATATTTCATATGGTAATTAAACATTTTTTATTCATTCCTCTTTTCTCACTTCTATGATTGTTATTTGTTTTTGGTAAGTACATAATTTGTATCTATTAACATTTGAAAGTTACATTGTCTTGTATTGTCGTATCGTGTTGTGTGTTACTCTTGAAAAGTCAATGTGATGTGGTAATTTTTTTTTCGGTTAACTTTAAAGAAACATACGTAAATGAATGGGAGAGAACGACGTAGATGTTAAATGACTTGTAAAATTTGAATAAGTTTTGATGAATTTCTACATGTCTTTAGTAGTTAAATTACATAATTGAAATCAAATATACCGGTTACAGGTGATCGTTTTTTTATTTTAATACTGAATTTCAATGTGAAGTGTGATGGGATGTTGATGTGAAATTAGATGAAGGAGTCTTTGTTGACCATTACATATTTTAGGTCTCATCTTGGACCAGTGTGATTAAATCTTGTAATTTCCAAAATTATTTCTTTAGATTCATCAGTTTTCTACGATTTCGAAGAATTTCTTGATTTCCTGAGATTTTGAAAAATTCCAAAGTTTGCCGTTATTTTGAAAAATTCCTCAGTTTGAATTTTTTTTTGAATTTCTCGGTTTGCAGAAATTTTGAAAAACTCCTCAGTTTGTCGTTATTTTGAAAAATTCCTCAGTTTGCCGTTATTTTGAAAAATTCCAAAGTTTGCCGTTATTTTGAAAAATTCCTCAGTTTTCTGTAGTTTTGAAGAATTCTTTGGGATTCCACGATTTTGAAAAATTGCTTGTTTTTCCACGATTTATATTATTGTGGTTTTGGAAAATTACACGATTCTTTGCCTAGAATTAACTCAAGGATGGATATTACACTGACTAATCCCAATACAACTCAACTTGGTTGTTTACGTTGTTGAAAATCCTTTCTCAATGTAGCATCAATAGAACTTTTTTAGTGTAAAAAGAATGACCTAGTTAAAAAGAGAACACATTTTCAAAAAATTACATAAATTTCCTTATATTTTGACAAATCATCGCTTTTCCATCAAATTAATACGCATAACCTACAAACCTATAGAAGAAGTTTCCATTTAATTAACACCTCAACTTTGTCATCTCCCATTTTAAAATCACATTCACAGACAGAAAATAATAAGTCCAATTTAACTCTCCAGAAAAATGAATAAAATTAAATCAACTCAAATGAACCAAGTTGGTGTTTAAATAAAATTTTCTTAATTAAATTCTAACTTAATGGAATTCAATTTTGCCTTGCTCTCATTGAAATCATATTTCAAGCCATAAAAATTCATAACAATAAATATTCTGAATGCATTTTTAATGTTAGAAGATTTTATTGTACATTTATTATGGTTATGATTATTATGAGTTTAGGTGACATAATGCGATGAAGTTAAATGAAAAAAAAATTGAGTGTAAGAATTCTCCAGAAAATTTTATGATTTGTAGTAAATGTCAATTAATTAATATTTTATGTTAAATCAGCCATATTTGTTTGATCTGTAATAGGAAAAGAATTGTAATGCGATTTTTGTATGATATTTTCTCCAGGCCTCAGAGGGCCTTCGCTTTTCCTCTGTCATTCGAAGCAGTCACCTCCTTTATCTAGGCTTTAACTCAAATTGAATAGCCCGACAAAGGGACATTTGAACTTGTTAAGTGTCATGGCTGAAGTGAGAATCGAACTGTCAATCTTAAGATTGATTGTCTAACTAGTATCATAGGACGTTTTTCATTTCGAATCAACCATCATTGGACCTTGTCTTTATCCGGTTGGACAAGCTGAAGAAATAAGCCCAGTTGGACACATATATTGTGAAGGTTTTCCTTTTAGAGAAACACTGGTTCTTATTATATTTCCAATCTTTATAAAATATCTTTGGATTTAAGGGACAATACGTCCGTCTTTCATGAAGGTTTACAAAAAAGAGAAAGATGTAGTTGAAGTTTGTCCCCTTCCTGTCATTCCTTCCCAGCTTACCAAACTGGCGACACCTTACAATATGATAGATATGAAAAGCTTCTACTGTGGTCCCTATGGGTTCTATTGGGCCACGGGATACATACGGCAAGGTTTGAAGGTATCTTCAGTTTTTTCATCTTATTACCTGGAAATAAAAGTAAAACATGATTTTATAATAATAAACAAAAGACATCTAGAACCATTCGAAATCCCATTCGAAGTTTCATTTCCATCTCTCCCCTAGATCAAACATATTTTTGTAAGCTAACTTTTTAACTTCTTTTCATTTCCTTTTTGTTTTATCAAAACCTACACTTTTATCTTCAAATCTTTAAACAACTACACCAATTAAAAACGAGTTATGAAATAATTTTTTTAATATCATTATTATTTTAACAGTTCTTTATGAAATTTTCCTCCCTGTTGCTTTTCATTAGTTATTTTTTTTATATTCCATTCCATAAACTCGACAATTTTAAGTATTATTAAAAACATAAAATAAAGTACAATATCAACCTAATTATGTCCATTAGACATCTTTTCCTCTTTCTCTCTCTTTTGTATTTCATGGGCTTTTAAATTACAATTATGAACTTATAAACGTTAATTTTTTTTTCAACAAGTGGCTACCATTTTATGATTATTAATGTTAAAGCAATTAAAAGTGTGTGTTTAATTACGCTGATCAAACAATAAATTTTACTTGATTTTATTGTTTGTGGCGACAATTCGACTAATTTCATGTTACTCAGTTGAAAATGTCTGTTTAGATTAGGAAAAATAATAGTTATCAGTTAATTAATTTATATCCCATAAAAATGATAATAATAATTTTTGGTTGTTTAATTGCTCTGTAAACGTTTCTAATGAAAATTAATCAGAATTTCCCGGAATTCTGGAAAAAAAATACCATGAAATACATGAAAAATAAATTTCCCTTACACTAAATATCCATTAATTTGATACTTTGTACAAGAAAATTTAATAACATGAAAGAGTGGGATAAAATATTCCTTTCGTCAAAAACACACACACAATTCCAGGCTAAAAATAGAAATGCCTTAAGTTAAGGTGGGTGTTAATTTTACTATTTATATACCAAAATACAATTTAATTAAAAATAAACGATTCAAATTATAACGGAAATAGGAGACGTATTAATTTGAGAATTTATCCAGAATTGAGTGACGATGCCAATTAATTGCAATGATATTGTAAAAGGTGTTGGCTACCAATAATTTTTGAAACGATTATAATTGTCTTGTAATTTCACTTTTTCACGGATTTTGAGTGGTTTTGAGAGTTTTTGAACTGATTTGTATAGTTTATGACCTTCGGGCACTGTTGGGAAAAGGAAATTATAATGAAGTTTAATGAAAAAAGGAGAAATTACTTACAAGTCTTCATTTTCTCATTTTTTAGTTTGAATCCCTCTTGAATGGCATCTCGTCCTCTCTTTTCAGCTTTCAGTGCACTTTTGATTTCATACTTTTGCTCTTCAGTGGCCAGAGCTAACTTAAGTGACCTTGGACCTCCTCCGAATTCTATTAAGAAACAAAATAAAATTATTAAAAAATGTCTGAAATTCAGCGCCCTTCAGAACAAAATTTAAATATTAGTAGTTAAAAATCAACCGCTTTGGCTGAGGTCGCTACTTTACTTATTTTTATGAAATTATAGCGCCACCTTTTAACGAATTATTCTCTTTAATTGATTACAAATTTACGAAAGCGATCGTCGCAACTCTAAGTTCATATGAAAAAGGTCAAGTTGATGTGTGATCTTACTTTTAATTTTCGCTCGATCTCCTGCAGCTTTCATCCTTTGCTCGAGATCTCTCATTTCAGCTTTTTCTTTTTCAGACTTTTGTTTCAACCAATCAGGCTGGGCTGAAAGTTTCTCGACCCATTTTGGACGTGATTTGTATTGATCTGAAATGTCATTTCAAGTAATTTTTCCTGAGTGATGATTTTATTTGATGTTAAAAGAAGAAAGAAAATTACGTTCTAATTGTTTTTTTCTTTTACTTTCATCCCACAAGTCAAAAGGGCCCTCTTCCAATTCAGCTTTTCTTTTTTCACGCAATGTTTTCATTTTAGCCGCTTCTGATTTCAATTTGTTTCCATACTCTTCAAGATACGGTGAGATAGGTCTTGATTTCATCAATTCCCTTTGTTCTTTCCATTTTTCATAGCTTATCGGTTCATCTTTTCCCTTCAATTTGTCATTTTCCTGTTTTGATTGTTCCTGATTCCATTTTAATTGCCATTCATAATTCTTTACCCATGGTGTAATTGGACGTCTTAAAAGCACGTCACGTGGTGGTAATTTGACAAGAGGATCTGTAAATGAAATTAATTCTGGAATGTCATATGGCCATTTGTTTTTTGCACGATAACGAAGCCATTCTTGGTGTTTGTTCCATTCATCTTGTGTCCATTTGACTGGTTTTTCTCTAATTGTAAAGGTTTGAAATTTAATTTGTTTAAGGATTTGCATTTAAATTACCTCTCAACTGGGACTCGTACATTTGCAAGACGACTATAAACCGTGAACAAACTTTTTTTGATCAAGTGATTGAAGCGCTCAATGAAATACTCGTTCTTAAATTTTCTGTACTCATCACGTGCTGCCACTAATTTCCTGTCAAAATATTTGAATTTAATGATCGTTATCAAAATAGTTTACCATATTCAAAAAAAAAAAGTGCTTACCTCACTTTCGGGATCGCTAATTGCTGTAGGCGAGTTGAAATGGGTTCCTCCCGAATAATTTGAATCTCCTTCTTAAATTTAACAGGATTTTCAGCTCTAAATTTCGGTGTAACACACTTTGGCTCGGCTAGTAGTTTGATTCGATGTGGTGTGTGAAATTTACGTCTTTTCGAAGATTTTCTTATTTCAGGGATGAAATTACAACATGGACATGGTGAGTAATCAACTGGATTTGGTTTGTGACTTGTTTCCATTGAGATTTGAAATTAATTCTAATATAAAATTTAAAAAGAAATTGAATAAGGAGAAAATTGTTAAGAAGATTGTTGTTAATGATGAACATTTCTAAGGTAACATTGATTAAAAGATAAAATTTATAAGATATTTTTAAGTTACTTGAATGGCGTGTTTCCTTGAAAAACTTACTTGTTTACATTAATTTTAAATTAAGAAAGGCAATTATGAATGTTTTTGTGTGAATTTTTTTCAAGAAACTTGATTTTTTTTCATTTTGATATACAAAAAATAATCGTTTGTGATTCGTCATATTTTCGATAAAAAATGGGAATAAATTTACTTGAAACGCACTTTATTTTAATATTAATTTATTGTGGTGTAATAAACTTGGTACATTTTTGACACCCACATTACTAAACGTGTAATAGCCAATCTAGACGTCGTTATATGACTTTGTGTGGGTGAATGTGAGAATGGTTTTATGATTACAATATGTCTCTTTTATCATCCATGATCACTTTTGAAATGGTATTTTGAAAGAAAATGTAAAGTTATTTGTAAAAAAATTGAATCAAAATTTCATTTTACAATGTAAAATCCTTAACTTGGCTCGTTAAAATTGGAGGAATGATGTCACAACTGACGTCACTTGCTTTATTCGTAGTATTATGTAAATTATTCTTATCACGATACGAAGAATGAAAAGATCGTGTGGTTCGTTAACTGACATTATCCGCATTTTTCTTTCTTATAAAGGGAAAATTTTCAAACTAGACACTTCTTAGAATAAATGAATGACGATGTTGTTTTTCTTTTTTTTTTGCTTCGTCTCCTTTTTTTGTGATGAGTCACTTTTAAGTCAGACAACAAACAAGTTGTATATTGATTGGCATCATGACGGACTTTAACAAATGGACCATTTCCGTTTTTTTCTTGTTATTGTAAAATTTGCTACAGTTCTGAGATAATAAAAATAAGAAATCTGATTGAAAATTCTTTTCAGGTTTGACACACATTATAAAAATTGATGTCAGTTAACTGGGAGATTTATTTTTATTTTTGAATTTATATGGAATTTGGAGGGAAATCAGTTGATATTACTTTGTTGTTGTTTTCCTGAAATACGTTAGAAAAAAAATTGGTTTGTAAAAAATGAGTGTGAAGATTTCATCAGTTAACGTAATTTTCTACGTAAATAAATGCATTTAAAAAATGCTTCAAATTACATTTTCCGATTTCATCGTATTGTCATTCAATAAAAGTTCAAAGGAAAATAATTATAAATTATTATAAAATTATTTTTAAACGAATAATATAAATTTAATTTTCATTATAATTTCACTATAATTTTAAAATGATTTAAATGAATGTAAAGTACAATATTGACTTTGAATTAATTAGTATTTATTTTGCTTGAGGTAAATTTTAATCGGTTTATTATAGTCAAATGAATTTGATACTCAATCTTTTTTTTCAATGGAATTCAAATGACGATAATTGTTATTTTTACTTCGGGTTAAAAATAGTAATAATAATTAAAAATATGATGCGATTAGAAATTAATTGAAAATTAATTTGTGTCTGAAGGTTTTTCAGGAGCTTATGACAGTGTCAATTAAAATTAAAATAATAATTGAATGGGAGGTAAGAGGTAAAAAAGAGCGATAAATGTAAGAGTTGAGACAATTTTGACTTTCGGTTGATGAGAAAGTGAAGTAGTTTTATGAATGTTTCGACTTTAGTTTTTGCTTTCTGATGATGCTGTTTGAATGTCAGTCCTTAATCAATGGTGATGCTCAGGTTTCCAATTTGAAGTTTCATGGGAATTGAATAACGTTAAAGCTCATTGATTCATGTGGTGCTTAAAATCAATAAAGAATTATTCTCTTCGTCATTCGTATCTTTTATCGCCTGTGTAATTAACTGATACGTTCCCACGAAGATATTTCGTGATCAGTGTAGTTTTCCCTTTCAAGGTGGCATTTAGAAAATAATTTTGTCAGCAATATTGAGTTCAAAAATTTATCAGCTACATTTTTGAAGGTTCATATTTTCTGCATGGCATGGTAGTGACCCTTAGACTTGTCTAACAATTCACAATAATTTTCAACTCAAGCCCCAGAAGCTCCCTGTAAGGATAAAATTTGATTAATATGCGATCTAAATACAAAACCTTGATTTTCATAGCGCTGTTTCAGTGCGCTCCAAGCGTCCTTGAAGTTATCCTCAGATATGTTGGCGACTACTTTATTCGGCTTGTCACCAAAGACTTCAATCATCTAAAACGCCTTACGTTTGAAAGACATTTATCACTCGTAACTAAATAAAGTACGTTTATGAAGTTGATCAGGCGAGTCAATTCACAATTAAAGTTAGGGAGTTACAATTTTAGCAACCGACAATTGTTTGTTATGGATGTTTCTTCCTTGTTGTGTTGATTAAGGCAAGTTGATGATTGGGGGAGCTGATATAAAATTAAATTATTTTTAAACATCAATTAAACTTTATTTTCTCATGTAGACTAATTTCAAAACGTAAAATGCGATAGGTGAACCCTGTCTCTATCGGTAATAATTCTTTCTTCTTTTTAATACAAATTTTCATTCTCTTAAAAATAAATCTTCAATATTATCCAGCAAGAATTCATTTGATAAATTATGACGCAAATTTTCTGATAGTAGATCGGAAATACTAAAGGAATGTCTAAAATCAGCAAAGCATTCTATCTATAAGATCTAAAATTTATCTGCTGAAAGTTTTAGAGGAATTGTTCAAAATAATATCTATGTAATTTTAAATGTACTTACCAATTGACTGATTTAACTTAAGTCAGGATTATTTAGTGTCGTTGTTTTTTTTTAATTCTCTCCATTAGACTGTTGAAATTCTCTTGTAAAGCCTGAACAAAAACGCACCGCTTTCTAAAATTAAAGTCGTAGCACTGTAATAATGTTCACACTCAATTCAAACAACCAGATTAACTACCAAAAAAAGTAGCAAAATTCCTTAAATAATTTCATAAATACTTTGACTTCATCTTTTCACATCATCAACACAACTGATTTTCTCGCAGCAAAACTCATATAAGAAGTCTTAATCAAATTCAGTAATGTGATTTTAATAATAGTCATAATCCAATCTATAATAATACAATTTTATGCTTTTTAAGCATACTTGAAGCATAAATTAAAAGGAACATAATTCAACTAATCTTACATTATTATTTTTTTTTTATTTTAAGAGAAATAATAATATGATGATAAATGATTGAAGATAATTTCTTTTGTTCCTTCTATGTGCCATGACATGACATCATCATTCAAATATAATAATAAAATACTTCATTTTACATCTCAGTTCGTTATTTTTTTTTTGTATATGTGTGTGTTTGTCTCATTTTCACAGCACATTTAAATATAAATTCTTGTATAATAACTGCAAGAAAACTGTCCTATTCATAATCTTATTGTGTCTTTGACATTGATTGGATTAGTCCTTCTATTATTCTTATTATTATAAATGAAAATGAAATGTATGTTCTCTGGTAAGTAATTAGATTGTTGTTATGTTATTATCCTGTTTTTGTTATGCTAATGAAATGACACTAAATTAATGTGAATATTGTGATCCATCCATTTTAAGGAACATTGAAAATTCTTCTCTTAGACAAAAAATAAAATGACCATGATCTAATATCTTATGACATTTTAATGTTATGACATTCCAAGACTAGAAGAATTTTCATTTTCATATATTTTTTTTGTGTTAATTAACTTTTGTTATTATTGTGATATTAATTACAAGGTAAATTCATTGACACATGTGTCAAATAATAAAAAGTTATGTAAAGAGAAATTCATTGAATAAAAATAAAAATCAATTTAACCTACTTGATTTTAAGAAATTTGATACAATGAGTAAAATAAAAGAATAATTGAAAATTGATTGCTATTAAATTACAATTTAGAAGTTTGAAGTTTTCTAAAGAAAAATATTTAATTAGGAATCTAATTGTAACACATTCGAAAAATTTCTATGAATGTAAAAATATGAAAAAAAGTAAATAAATATTTTAAGAAATAAAAAATTGATTGAAACCTTTTTCATTTCAATTCTGTTAATTGTCATTGAATTTTTTATAGGATAATTTTTTGATTAAGTGAGAGAATTTTCATGAAGATTCTTGGACTCAAAGTAAGAAATATTTGTCCTTTAACATTAAAATATTATTGAAAATTTAGCGTTTTGTCATGCTCAGTTAATATGAATCGTAATATGAATAAAAAGGAGTTGGTGGGAGTTACTTTGACCTAAATATCTTTGACTTTTAAATCAAAATGAGACAACGTTTGTTTAATTTAAAATTAATTTTGTTTTCAAAACAACATAAAAATAGAATTAAGTTCATCAACTCTGCTGTTTTCAAATTAATGAATAAATTATCGAATTGAATTGAATTTTTATGTTAATTTGAAAAATTTTCTTACATAACCACAAAAAAACATATAAAAAAAGAAAACCCAGAAAGAATCCAATTTTTTCTGTCTAATAATTTTGAATCCAATTATCTAAAATTAACATTAAACAAATTGTATTATTTTTTGTTTTGTTAATAAATTTTCTTACATAAATAATTTTATTCGAGGTAAATCAAAAGCTTTAGGGATTTTCGCTGCTACTACTTAAGGCTTCATCACATATGTGATTCTCCTTACAGAGAATCAACATTTCATGTTAGGATGACCTGAGGATAGGATTTGACAGATTATAATTTAGAAGTGACGGTATTTGACTTGGCATATAATTGTCTCTCTCTCATAATAATCTCTTTAAGCTCAATTTTGCATAAGTCATCAAGGAAAATGTTAGTTGGCGTTACTTCTTGGACCTGAAGTGGAAATGAAATGATGCTTAATAAACCATATTTCTTAAGTTAACAACTGATCAGATCAGAGTAAGTAATTTTACGCAAGATTTTTCGGTCAGTGGTCTCATTTCTCATAACAATAGTGAAAAGTGTTTGATTCGGGCTACCACAAAATACCCAAGGTCTTAATAATCTGATGGTCGAATTTTTTCGACTGTTTTGATGGCTCTCAACCTTAAACCAGTGGAAGTTCAGAAAGAAATCCGGTTCAAAGTGTTTCACTGGTTTTGATTTGAGATGCTTTCATTCCTATTTAATCTCAAACAGTAAGCCCTTGGTCAAGTAGAGTAACCTCAATCAAACTTAGCCTTCACAATTGAATGAAAAGTACTCCCTTGAAAAAGCGGTAAGGTTTCTAGCTCACTACTTCTTATTCTTCTCAAAAAGCAACATAAAAGGCAGTAACCTGTATAAAGATCTTTTAATTATTGATTTCATCAAATAATAACTACAATGAGAATCGAAAATCCCCCCCGAAAAGTCCTCCCAAGGACTTATTTGATACTCATTTATAATTTTGTCTTAAAACTTAAAATTTCTTTTAGAACTATCTAGAGACATGTCTTTACACCTACCTTATATAAAAAGCTAAACAACGATTTATGGGATTGATTGTCTCATATTGTGAAGACGTCTTACTTCTTCCAGTAGACGCTGAGCTCTCCAATTATATCGTTCATTTCTTATTCCGACTATATCCTTGATAGGTTGTGAGTTAGCTTAATTGTTTAAAATGTCAAAAAATAATGAGCACCGAGCAGACTGTTGACGATCTCTGATGGTAAGCATGTTCAGTAAGTTCAATTTTCATTATAATATAGTGCTAACCCACTGTAAGTGTAAACCCGATTCAGCTTCTGGCTAGTTTTGGATACTTAAGTGGTATGCTAAGTTAAAAACAAAATGATGTTAGACTAATAAAAAATTATGGAAGCTAGGTTATGTGACTTTAGAGCACCCACGAAGCTCAAACAGGATTCAATAAGGTTTAATTCAGGTTTGTAAGTTTTGAGCACTCACTAAGCTCAGGCAGTTCAATCAGGATTTTTCAATATTAGTTAGAAGGCATTTGGAAGTTATTCAGAAGTTATTTACAAGTTATCAAAAAGTTATCAAGAAGTCATTCATTAGTTATTTAAGACGTAGGATTTCAAGACCGTTTTGAAGAGCACAACATTTGTTTCTTTCTTCAGTTGATCAGGTAGCTTGTAAAAATTCGATAATCCAGTGGCCAATGATCTATTAAAAAGTAAGTTAGATCAGCAAAATAAAGTCGTTCCTGTTTCTGGGTTCATATCTCTGCTGTTGATCAAAGGTTTTCAATTCAATATTGTTTCGTATTCCTTCATATTTTATCTTTTGGATTAAACATTTTCTCCCTTTGCTTTTTACTTCACAGTTAAAATTTAACATAAATTTTTTTTAACTCACCTCACTTTCCATGTTCTTAAAATTAATTATTATTCATATAACCAACTTTTTACATGTAACAATTATACAAGAATAAAAACAATTAAAATGAGCATGATGTATATATTAATTTACGACTTCAATACAAAATACATGTATTTAAAACAAAAAATATGTTCAAGACGAGATCCAGAATCTTGGAAAATTTATAACGTATTTCATTTCATTTATTTTTGTTCCGAATAAATTTCCATTCTAAGTTTAAACGTTATTAAACCCAATTAACACTTTTCTCTCATTTTTCATCTACTTATAGGCAAAATTCAATAAATATTGGAAAATTTAACGTATTTTGTTGCTACATTTCATAATCACTAATTTTAATAATCATGATTTATTGAAAAACTGACTCCTCCTTGAATAACGTAAAATTACGAAATAACAAAACACTTTACATAATTTTTTATTGCTATTATCATCGTTTTATCGATTGCCATGTGATGATAAAACCGTGGTAATTGAACTTATTTTTTGATCATGATAACCATGATTTATGAACTTATAAAAATAATAATTACTTTCTTTTTTTTTACTTTAATATTTGACTAGCATTTGACGCAATATTTAATCCACAAATGAATCGTATATGACGTCAGGACATGAAAGTTCAAAAAATATGTTTAAAATAAAAAAATACCAAGCGTTTCCATTATAAAGAATGATTTTTTAAATTATATTTCATGGATGACGCATTTGTATTAAATTTACTGATAAAATTTTAATTTTCCAATTAAATTCGATTAAAATCTTGTATCAAAACATATTTTTCAATTAAAACAAACACGTTTTTCGCGTTTTTCCAAGTTCATTTCCAAACCAAAGTTCATTTTACTTAATGCACCCGTTACGCCTGCGCTGAATACAAAAAATCTCGTCATTTTCCATACAAGTTTCATATACACTTTTGATCTACACACACACATACACGTAGTATTTTCTGAAATGTAACAAGTGTTTGCAATGCAACATGATTCAAAATATTTCTTCTCCTTTTACCATCTTCACATAACAAGAATATTCAACAGTTTTTCATTCAATTCAAATTAAATACGAAACACTCGTGGTTACTTTTTATGTGTGTTTAAGTTTTCTTTTTGATGGTACGTTGAAATCCTACACCATACACATATTGTATGTGTGTTTGTACGTGTGTGTGTGTGTGTGTGTATGGGAAAAAAGAAGAGTGAATGATAAAATGTTATTTGTTGTAATTTTGTTGAATTATATAAAAGGAGCCACTCAGTATCGGGGTTTACTTAAACGTGAACTAACAGTTGGCTAATCAACAGCTAAATATTAGAAAAATATTAAATAAAAATATTAAGAAATAATAAAAATAAATAGTGTGTTAAAAATTAGGTAATATAAAAATTAAATGGAAAAAGAAAAAAATATGAGACAAAAAAAAAATATAATTGAAAAATAAATTTATAGTGCAAAATTTAATGAATCCTAAAAGTTTTTTACGAGTGAAATTTATCGATATTGAATGAAATTCTTTCCAATAGTTTGTCTGAGATATAAAATTAATATTAATTAAATAAAAAATAACAATAAAAAAGTTTAAGACAATTTTTTAATCAATTGAAGACATTTTTTTACAGTTTTATTCATAAAAATTGAAAAATTTCATTGCAAAAAAGTTGAAAAATTTAATCGTGAATTTTCTTGTTTCAGAATCGATAAAAGTTTAAAAATTTCAATAAATTACAAAGAAAAAAAATTAACAGGAACTGAAAACGTGAGTAAAATTCCAATAAATTGTTGTATATTCTATGTGTGAAAATAAAATTTCGTTGAAATTGAAAAATAAAAAAAAAAATTACACTTGTCAAAATTTTACAAAAGAAATTTCTTAAAATCAAACAAAAAATGTTGAAATTTCAATTTAATGGAAAAATATTTTTAAAATTTTTTCTTAGATCTATGAATTTTCGAAATAAACTTTTCTTGGCCCTCAATTTAAGGAGATAATTTAATCTCCAAAAACGCCAAAAAAATTTCTAAAATAAAGTTAATATTTTTAAAAACTCGATTTTTTTTTTAAATTAAAAATTTTTTGATTAATTTTCTATTTTTTTTGATTTAACTTGAAAATAGGTTAAAAAACAGTTAAATAACAGTTAAAATAATAAATAAAAATTGAAAGAGTAACTTTTTTAAAATCAAGCGTTTAAATTATCCTTAGAAGGAAAACAAAAACAATGAAAATTTAACAAAAATTCAATGTATATTTTACTACAAATGTATTTAAAAGAATCACAAAAGAATAACAATAATAATAATAAAAAATACAAAACAAGTGGAAAAAGTTAAAACTCTTTTATTGTATTTGTATTATTTTTTTGTACCTATGACAATTAAATGCAAGAAAACATAAAGAAGGAAAATACCGTCTATTGAAAAAGAAAATTGTAAAGATAAAAAACTATTCAAAACATTTAAGTAGGCATTTAAACGTAAAAGCTCGGAATTAATATTCATTTATCATTCTTAATGAAAATGCTTTTAAGAAATTTTTATTTTTAAAAAAATGAAATAATAAGAATAAATTTGTTGTTTTTGTTTTCTTATGAAATTATAAATATTTTGATATATTTTTGAATTTTTTGTTTCATGAAAAGTTTTTTACAAATTTTTACAAAAAAAAATTGAAAATAAAATTTTACTTTGTCTGAAAAAAATTAAAAATACTTCATTAGAATATTTCAGAAAATAAAATTAAAAGGAAAAATTATAGAAAAATTTACCAATAACCAGACGTATTCATTACACTGTCAAACACGGCGAGGGTCATATCAATCTGTTGGGAAATCCTTTTGAGGTCTGATAGTACTTCATAAACCTTGAACTTTCCCGTTTACAGTTTGGAGCTAGAACATCTAGTTTTTTTTTAATAATTTTTTTAAATTTTGAAGATTTCCTCTTATATTTACCATGTAATTTTTCTTAGTTGTATTAAATGATGATGAATAATTTTCGTTGATTTGAATTTTTTGTTTAATATTTTGCAATATGTGACTTAAAATGATATTAGATTTATATAGTTTATAAATTTTAACATACTTTAGCGAACATACTTAAAGCGAATTTTCAATGTTTTCAATGTTTTCTAAATAAGCCATTAACAAAATTAATAAATTTCTATAAAAATGTCAAACTTTATTTTTTTATTTAAACTATTTATTTGTTTAAATAAAAATATTTTACTTTTTTTATCATAACTTGCCTACTTTCGGTGAATTAAATCTCAGTTTCTCTTACAAGTTTCCAACAATATCGGCGCAATTTCTTTTGACAAGTCATATTTTGCATTTGAAAAAAATACCATGATTTTTATACAAAACATAAGTTTTTATTTGCTTTGGAAGTCATATATGTGAGTCATAAAAAGTACCAAAAATATACGTTTAAAAATATACACTAAGTACGAATCACTTAAATAAAATCTTAACATTTTTTAGAAGGCATTCGGAAATTACATGATTTTTCAATGATTTCGAAGAAAATTCGCTTTAAAATTGGTCTAAAGTATGTTAAATTTTATAAACTAAATAAATCTAATATCATTTTAAGTCACATATTGCATAATATGCAACAAAAAATTCAAATCAACGAAAATTATTCATCATCATTTAATACAACTAAGAAAAATTACATAGGAAATATAAGAGGAAATCTTCAAAATTTAAAAAAATTATTAAAAAAAAACTAGATGTCCTAGCTCTAAACTGTAAACGGGAAAGTTCAAGGTTTATGAAGTACTATCAGACCCCAAAAGGATTTCCCATCAGATTGATATGACTCTCGCCGTGTTTGACAGTGTTATGAATTAAAATTAAAAAAATTATAAAAATTTTTATCAATTTCATTTAAAAATCCTCTAATTAGTGTAAAACACTAACATTAAAATTTTTTAGATCTCATTGAAAAGAAGTAAATTGGAAATTTTTTTAAATGTGACTTAAACTAAATTTTGTTCAATTTTTGAGGTCTTATCAAACTCAAAAAGCAGGAACTCCAAAAATTGTCAGTTTTTGACAAAAACTTCATATTTTTGTACGAAAGTCACTTAAAATCGTCTTATCAAAAACTCTTATTTTTTTAAGAGAAAACTACAAAAATGATGTATGGCAACGTCGTTTAGAATATAAAAGATATAAAAATTTTAAAAACTTATATTTTTTGCTTAAAAACTTTAGAAACTTGCAAATTTTTCTTAAACCTTCAACTTTCTCATACAAAGTTATCGTGATTTTCATGCAAATATTTTGAGTGAAACGATATCAAAAGGAACAAGAAAGCTCTCTTACATTTCAGCTTAGATCTATCGGTCCTAAAATTTGTGCTGGTTAAACATTCAATTTTATAATAAAACTTTAAAACTTCATTTTTCAAACAAATTTTCAATAAAAAACTATCCTTGAGGGTTTGTTGTCTTCGTCTTTTATCGTTGCAATTTTAAAGTTAATTTTCGATTTTTAAGCCTCTTTTCTACTTTTTATTAAGCATAATCAGTATGTACATTTTTGCAAAATATACTAAACACTTTTTTTCAATTTATCACATAGAAAGTAGAGAAAGAAGCTCAAATTTAGCGTAATTTTGTACCAAATTTTAAGTTTTTTGATGAAAACTCCATTTTTTTGTATGAAAACCATTCAAGTCACCCAAGAAAAAGCTAAAGAACTATTAATTTTCTACAATTTTGCTGGATACACCATAGATGTATTTCTTTGATAAATGCTTTTAAAATCAACAAGTTAGAAATAACAGATATTGGCATGTGTTGGTTAGCATTGTTTAAATATTACTTACAGTTCATTTTTCACTCAAAAACCATTTTTTTTTGTATGAAAAGGACAAAAGTGATGTATGGCAACTTTGTTCAGGATAAATAGGGCAACATTTTTGTAGAATATTTCAAGGTCAAATATCGTATGTAACTAGGTCAAAATAGCCAAAAATTGCAAAAAAACCGCTTCGTTTTCACCGAATAATCAATTTTTTTGTACTAAATTTGGTAAAGTGGTGTATCGCAATTTTGAAGATCTTGAATGGATCTATAAATTTGCTAAATATTGTGTCTTGGTGAATGGTGACAGAGTTATTGAATATAAGGAAACCTCAAACACCGTATTAAAATTCTAATTTCTAATCAATTGACTTTTAAAAAACTAATTTTTTCAAAAAATTACATATGATTTTTAAGAGTTTTACATCAATTCTAGTAAAATTGAAAGGAAACGATGAAAACTTTAACCATGGAATTCCATACATATTTAAAATTTGAATCATATAAAAATAAAAACATGAGATTAATATTGTTAAATTTAATTAAAAAACAACAAAAATAATAGTAAAACACTCCTTTATTATTATTTTTTTAAGTATTTACAGTCAAATCCACATCCTTCAGCTTACACGCTTCCAAAATTTAATATGTAAAATCGTTTAAGATTTCAAAGCACGTTCATTTTCCAACACATTTTTCCAATGAATTTACTCATTTAATTTTCATTGAGTATTTTAAAAGTCATCATTCATTGAGCAATTGATGAGGGTTATAAAAAATATGTATTAAAATAAAATTAAAATTAAAAAAAAATCCTGTTTTACCTTCCTTTCATGAAAAAAAAGTTAAAATAAAAATTTAATTCAGAGTTTTTAATCAAAACCAAAAAACTTATCCAATTAAAGTGAAATGATATCTTTGTTCAATTAAAATCATAATTTATTTTTTTTTAATTTTATACTGAAATAATTAATCTTCATCAAATTTCGTTAATATTTCAAAGAAAATGTTAACTGTAAATGATACACAAAAAATTTTACTGGTTCAATGATTTTTGTTGTTGTGGTGAATTTCAACGCTTAATTAACGATTTTCAGTTGAATTTACAATGAAAAAAATGAAAATTACTTCCTTCTCCCAGTATTTTCTTAAAAATGTTATTTTTTGAGTAACTTCTTTTCTTTCTGTGTTGACATGAAAAGGAAAAAACTCATGAAAAGGTCAATTTATGTTGAAATCGAATCAAAATATGATCCTTTTATAAAATATTTGAATGGATATTAACAAAATAAATAAAACTTTGAAGCCTAATCATATTTGATTTCCTTATAAAAAATCATGAATCTCATGTCATGGAAGGTTTCGATAAGTGCATTTAAATGGAATTCAATCCATTAAAGTAGAATATTTGGGATTTAATCCAATGGAAAATGAGAAATTGGAAAATTTTGGCAAATTTGGAAATTTGTGATGTAGAAAAATCTCGAATCTTGTAAAATCAAACGATTCCTCTCCCTTCTCATAAAAGATCTGTTTTATCATGTTTGATTATCAGGGGCCAGAAGTTTCTTCGGATATTTTGAAACTTAGCATACTCTTAACCAAACTGAAAATTGAATAAACGTCTCACAGGGGGCAAAAGGGGCAAAAAATTGATCAAAAATATTTTTTACAAAAATTGTCATGTAAAACTACGTCAAACACACCCCTTAAAGACTATTTTCCTTGTAAAATTGACATAAAACGATCCAAAACAAATAAACTGAGCATATCACTTTCTCATCAATATTTACCCTCGAGATTTGACATTAAACCAAACTAAAGATGAAAAAATGACATTTATATTTGTTTTAGTAGTCTTGTTTACATTTGTAATTATAATAATAATAATATTGAAGAAACGAGTGAAATTGTATCATCTTATTTCCTATTGAATGAATTTTTTCCTTTCATCATTCGATCTAGAACTGAAAAAACAAATCAAGATTTTTTCTACACTTTTTACTTATAATTTTTTTTCCGTTGCAATACATTGAATCAAAGTTTCTTTTTATCACAAGGAGCAAAAACAACTTTAAATTAGATAAAATAAAATATTTCCCACACACACACAAAGAAACAAGGGTTTTATGTAAATCCCAAGAATAGACTTGAATTTCATTGAACATTGAAAGGTTTTAAAATAAGTTTATTTATGTATTTATTTCTTTATCGATTTCATCGTAAGATTGATGTAATTCTCACTTGTTTTAATGAGGTTTTAATTAAAATTTGTTTGTTTTATGCAGCCATAGCAAGAGTTTGATTAATTTTACATTTCAATTCAAATCAATGCAAAGTAAATTCTAATAAAATATTTATTTAAAGTTAATTGCATTCCCATATAAAATTTCATAATAGTAGGTGCCTGAAATTAACATAACAGATCAAGGACTCACGGGAGTGATTCAAAACTTCTGAGTCATTGAAACTGAAGCACTAGAAAAGTCCAAGCAAAAATTACCATGGGCAGATAAACCAAAAGCTGGCCCATCCAACTCCACGACTTCACTACAAAAGGCCGATAAAAGGAATCGCTCTGACGCCTATATCATCCCACAAGCGGAGAAAAAAGCGAAAGTTGGTACAGGAGCACTCCCAAAAATAAAGCAAAAGGGGCCAAGCCTTCTAAGAGTGAGATGGTTAGTGCTTATAAAGTAGGAATCGTTCCAGCGGAGTACCAAGACAAACAACTGAGTACTGAAGAACTTATAACTATCAAACTGTCAGTTCTACAAATCACTTACGAACAAAGAAAGGATGTAAATTTCAAACCCCGGTTCACCGAGGGAGCAACCAATAAAAATGGATGGTTTATCTTCCACTGTTCTGACAAAGATACAGCAGCCTGGCTTAAGGACCTGCCACTTTTGATAGACAGTCAATGTGTTGCTGTCAACGAGGATCAATTTCCTGGCAGCCAGTAATGAACTGTAAGAATGAAGGACACCTTGCTATGCTTAAAGTTAAGGTAAATGATGCCACACTGGAAAAGCTCAAGGAAACCAATTTCTTGGTTAACTACGTCTATGGTCAGAAGGTCAAATTCAGACTGAGGACAAAGAAGAGAAGTGCAATGGGTGTAATCAATCAACCCGCCCTGTCATCTACTTCTAGTCGAAATAACCCACTATGAGTCGTGTTGCTTGATAGTGCAGCACTAAAAGGGGCATAAACTAATTTTAAGGCTAAATATTACCGTGAGACCGATAGCGAACAAGTACATTGAGGAAAAGTTGAAAAGCACCCTGAAAAGAGAATCCGCCAGCTCCAAGAAGTTTCAGAGGGTCAGAAAAACCTCTCACCAAGGATTCCAAGCTCGTTGAAAATTTCACCATGATAATAAACTGCATTTGAATCGTAAATAGCTCTTCATAACTTTCAATAACTCAAATAAGACGCCAAAATAAAGAGTCAAATTTTATGTGAAAAAAATGCACTTTCCTTAACTATTCAGTGATTTAAGAAATTTTAATCTGCTTGTACTTTTCATGTTAAAATTTTTTTTTAATATACTTCATATAAATTGACTGAATTTGTACTGTAGCATATTTTTTGTTTTTCTTCACAATAAACAGCAACAAAACAGTTAAAACAAAATTAAAGCAATTCATCCCTCATGTTTACTCGTTACTTAATTGTTTAATTTAACACTCACACAAATAACAATTTAAGGACAATTTATTTTAATTGTTGGTGTAATCCAGTAAATTCTTTTTGTTGCTTGTATCATGTATGTGCGTGTGTGTGTGTGTGTGTGTGTACGCCTGTGTATGACCAGTAACAAAAATAAAGACAATTATTTACATTTTTCATCATCTTCTTATTGCCTTTTTTGTGTTGTTTCTCATTGTTTATCATTGTATTTGTTCTTTATTTATTTTGAAATGAATGAGATTTACGATTCCAACAAATTTAAATGTTTTTAATATTTGTGACCATTATCGTTTTGAAAAGTCATTGCCTTCTTGATTTAATTAACAAGATAAGCGTAGGACGTGATGAATTCGAACAAAAACAGATCTTGCAAAATCCGTTGAATGTAAAATTTAATCTTATTTTAATCTTTGATTAACAAAAAACCCACAATTATGTCTCAAATTCCCAAGGACAAAACATAATTAATCCTCATTATTATTATTATTATTACATTTTTTCTTAGTGTGAGTGTGACGAAAAGGAAATTTAAGAAAAAAAACTGTTAATCTCTTGAGGCAAAAATCCGTGGTTACACCAAAAAATTAGGTTAATAAAATCAAAATAAATCTCTATCACTGTCGTATCTTGTTAAAAATTATTCATTTAAATTCATTAAAAATGTGGGCACATCACAAAATCACGTGGTGGTTTCTTGACAAATATTTACTCAATATCATTAGTCTTGTTTCTTTTTTTTAATCCTTAATCCCATTTTTTTGTTGCTTTAAACACCTTCACAACAAATTTTTTATTTACACGTTTTTAAAATGATCCATGTTAATTTTTTTTTCTCTTCATAGTCTTTTTTGATGTCATAAAATTTTATTTTAATTTTTCACATAAAATGAAAGATTGGAAAGATTGAAAAGCAAAAGAAAATTACATGATTTGATTAATTTATCAAGACAAGCAACTTTTTTTCAATGAAATATGAAAATGAAAGAAAAAGTAGAGTAAAAAAAATTGATGAATTATTAACTAGTATGGGTAATAAAATTAAATTAACAACAATTTTTCTTGTGCATTGTCCCTGAAAAAAATATTGAAAGAAAATTCAAAGAAGAAAAATAACGGTTGAGAAAAAAAAGGAAAAAACGAAGAAGTTTTGGATTAATTGTGTGTGTAAATTGTTGAAAAGCATAAATAAAATTAACAGAAATGTTTCACATCAACAAGAAAAAAAATACCATTTTTTCATTTTTCCAGATACAAAAAAATGGTAACGCCTGGTAATTTCATGGAATTTTTGTAAAAAAATATTAGTTCAAGCGTGAAAATAATTGCGGATAAAGTTTAATTTTACACCACTCAATTTTTATTATGGTTTTTTTTGGAAATAGAAGAAAAAAATGCGTAAAATAAACATAATTTTTGCATTTTAATTGTAGGTTTTTTAAATGGAAACATGTAATTGAAATAATGTTAACTGAAATTGGCAATAATAAGAGTTTTTTTCATTAAATATTAGAATTTTGATCTTATATGGCTATTATTGTGGTTGGAAAGGTCAATCAATTGGGAAATCTATTGGTTTGAGAAACAAAATGATGCATGATAAAATTCAATTATGGGTTCAAGTTCAATTCAAGGAAATTGGCTTTGAGTCTAAGATTTTGACAAACCTCGGGCACAGGACCTATTAAGAGCTGTTTTTTTGGATTTCTGATTAAATGAAGCAAAAAAATTTCAAAATCATTGTAGTTAGGCTTAAAAGACTCCTTTAACTGAATCCAGATGAAAAAAAAATTAAAAAAAAAATAATGAAAGATAAATTTTCTACAGTATTTTAGAAAATGGCAGTGCAGCTTGGCTATTTGACATAATGTAGATGTTTTTGTTATTGTACTTCTTTTCTAGGCATCTTTATACACAAAGGTGAATATCGTGTACTTCAGAGATAAAAACAGTTGCATATTTTCCTAGACTTTCGTAAGTCTCACTATACTCTAAGGCAATATATGGACATGAACCAGTACCGCTTTCAGTTTTTGATCCAATCGTATAACAGATAACCGAGTTGGTTCAAAATTGATTGAGTACTTTAACCATTCTTCTCTTAAAGGTATTAAAACTTCGATAACAGTTTTGTACAATGGGTCCGCCTGGTGGTTTCAGTCTGTGGTTTTAGTGGTGAGCCTTTTACAGCCTTCCTTCGAATGTTGTTTCTGATTTTTGTAAGACGTTGCTGTAAAAAATATAAATTTTATATTAGGTTTTAATTTCAAGACAAGAAAATTAGAGTCCTTACAAACGATGATCTTGGTCAGTGGATGTTTTTTCCTGATCACTTCAATTTTACTCTATGCAAATATCATCTTAAATAAGATATGTATACCAAAAATTTTTATAAATTGAGAGCCATCTTAATCAACTCAATCTCTTGAAATACAATTTTTCTTTCTCAATGTCCACAGACATTAAATTCACATTTTTTTTATCATGTTCAAAAGAAAGTCAAAGAAAACATTCATATAATTTGAATCAAATGGAGAATAACATTCAAAATACTTTACATTCATAATTCTATTTGGATTTAAGTCTTAAAGTCATTTCATTTTTTCTTCTCACAAAAAAAAATAACATTCATTTAATAAAAAATCATGATGATTCTCTTATTTTCTTCTTTTTTTATCTTCTTTCAAGTCAAAGTCTATTATGTCGGTAAAAAATGTTAAAAAAAATCATGATTCATAAAAAGAACATTAAATGTGATATTTTGCATGCAAAAACACCAACAAAAGAGGCAATGTCTCGGATGAAAACAAGTCTAATCATCTAATAATGACTCCAAAAAAAGAACCCACATTATTATTTAGATTAAAGTTAATTTGAGATATTTTACCAAGTACCCAAATTCTCCTAATTACGAAAAATGTCAGGTATTTTGATGTAATTTAACTATAAAAGGGTATCATGTAATGAATTTCATTTGTATCTTATATAATTTTAATTATTGTTTTAATATTTTAAGGTTTCCATCAAATTCATTGTTCAAATAACATGTGTCAAGATCAAAGAATTGCTCATTTTGACATGAATAAACACCGATGTTTGTGTGCGGCGACACACTTTAAAATTTTGGTTCTATGTTTGCTTATTAAATAAAGAAAAAAAAATTATATTGTACCGCAGTAATTTCAGACTCAAAAGATGTTTGTTACAAATAAACAACGAAATAGGGCTTTTTATTACACACACACACACAATTTGATGGTCACGTAAAATATCCTCGAGTCTCGGTGTGTGTGCGTGTGTGTGACCATAAAAACAGAAAATAATACGATTTTTTTTGCTTCTGGCGATACAATTACTTGTAAATTAGATAAAACGCGTGTGAAATTTCTATAAAATTGATATCATAAGAATATCGTAAATGACCCATAAATTCTTGATCCCTGTCTTTTACGAGACACATTTTTCAACTTAATTTTTATAGAAATAACCCTGAAATATTTTAACAGAAAAATGTGTCACATTTTTTAAATTTATTTACAATTCAACTGCAAATTATGCTTAAAATTCATCACAAACCGGAGGCAATTTTAACAAAAATTTAAGTTTAACTCATATTTTACAGGAAAAATAGGATGAAATTTCAAGAATTGTAGTTGAACGATGTTAAATTTTGTTGCTAAAATGTGTTGGGCAGGTGTATTATTTTTTTTGAGTATCAAATGAAATTTTTTCTTCAAAGGAAATGAAATTTGAAGTTTTTTTCTTTCGTATAATTTTGTTTAAAGCTTTAGACATTACATGATTTTGGACCATTATTATTTTATTCTTCATTTTTGTTTAAGATCAAGAACAGAAAACTGGAAAATTCATTGTAAATTACTGTAAAACATGAGAAAAAAAAATTATAATTTAGCCAAAAGGATTTGAATTAAATAAGTGGCATGAAAGCTGAAAAATTTAAAACGTAAAAAGTTAAGATATTTTTCAATAATTCGCGACACATTTCAATGATTAACGAACAGTTTTCAATGATTGGCGACATTTTTCAATAATTGGCAATATTTTTTCAATGATTATCATTTTTCAATTATTGGCGACATTTTTCCAATGATTTGTGATATCTTTAAAATTTTGAATGAATTTTTTTTAATAATTGAAGACATCTTTTAATATTTGGTAAATTTTTTTAAATGATTTACGAACATTTTTCAATGATTGGCAACATACTTCAATGATTGACGACATTGACAAAAACAGCATTATACAACAACATATAATGCGCTAAGAATCAACTTTTAAAGAAAAGCCACAGATTTTGTTTGAATGAAATAAAAATGATTGATGGCTTGTCTTGAAATAAACAGTAAAAGATGCGTTTTATATTTGAACGTAAAATTTACATGTCATTCTGATCTAATTTGACTTTCATCTGACATCATTTTATTGAACTCAGAAATGCGCCAGATTGTCTGGCTTCAAATCTAATAACTGAATTCATTTTAAAGAATTTTGACTGTTTTTGTTTTGTTTTGATATGAATTTGATTCAATTTACACAATTTTTGGTAAAACTTGTTACATTTAACAGTCATTCTAAACAATTCAAAAGCAAAAAGAAAACGGAAGAAAATGATAAAATAATCATCATTATTCATGATTTTTCTTGTTCTGATTTTTTTTATTTGAAAGCGTCTTGTCAAATAAAATCTGGTCTACCACAAATTCTCTCTTTATTTTTTTATTATTCGAGATAATTGAGTTAAATATCAGACATTATACAAACTGGCAATGTCAATTACAGTTAAAAAAAATAATATGAAATGTATTACGAGAGTGTGGTCGTCGTCGGTCGTATTGTAATTACCTCATTAATTTGGTGTCATTGCGAAAATGTATTGAAATGAAAAAAGTGTCATAAATATTTATGTCAATTTCTTTTATGAAGGAAATGTATTTTATTTTATTTTAATAGAGTGACGTATTTTTGTGATATTAACTCGAGGATCAAAATGAGATAAATAAGGAGGTTTTAGTAGAAATTATAATGAAAATTGAATGGAGCTTCAAGTGGGTATTAGATTAGAAAAATAATGTTAGAAACATTTATTTATTTTATTGAATAAATGGGAAAAATGAGTTTCATATGAAAATTTTAAAAGGAGAGACTTAATTTTCTCAATAGGGTCGTTGAACGGTCAACCGTTTTTATGAAAAGTTCTTTCAAGAACTAAGTTTAATAGAAGGGGCAAAGCCTAGATTCATTTAATTTTTCATCCATCAAAACTCCTTTCCTTTACATATTCAATTTTTTGGTCATTAATTATAATATCAGGAGGGATTTCACGTGTACCAACTACCATTGCTTTTGTTTTTGCAATATTCAACATTAATTTGGACGACACAAATAATTCATTTACTCTAGCTAATTCAATATTTAATAATTCAATAGTTTCATTTAAGTTATCACAGTCAGTCCATATCAAGATGTTAGATGTAAACTGATTGATATTGCACTTTTTGCATTTTGCAGTTTCATTATCAAAATATCGCGATCAACTGTTTCGAACGCTCTTTTGAGGTCGAGGAAGATCGCCACGATTGTCATTTTTACATCTTTTATTAATTTCAATTCATTTAGCACTAAAATTAAAGTTTTAGGTCGATGCCTTGTCTTAAATTGGCACGGTCAAGAAACACAGACCTAAGGGTCTGTAATGCTCTACTGCAATCCACAGCCTGTTGCGTATTGACTATTAAGGCAATCTGGCAAATTCCAGAAAGGCCGCATTCGATCGTCTTGTAAAAGTTAAGTTTAGAGTAAAATTTAAAGAAAATCATACATACATGATTATCAGGCATTAGTTTGTTGGATATACACAGAAATTACGGGATTTTTAGCATTTGAGTTAATATTTCTTATTCTTCCTATTAGAAATTTTTATTTATTTTTTTATAAAACTCAAGCCTTAATATTGATCTTGAGTTTAGAAAAAACTAAATTGATTTTAAAAAACATTTAGTTGAATTTTAGGGCTTGCCAAAAAGTGTTGGATATACACAATTTTCGTTGGTTATTTTATCAAACAAAATTTCAAAGCTATATTTGAACTGCTTAATTATTTTTTTAAATTAAATCTAGTACTACAAAATGTTTAAAACCTGATATAGCTTTAAAATTTAAAAACAAGAAATTTTAGTTTTGAAATTTTATTGACAAAATCTTCAAAAATGAGGTGTTGGATATACACAAAATTCCAATTTTTTTCTGCGATGTATTTTAAAGTTTTTTGATAAAATTATTTTATAAAATGTCTTAAAATGGAAAAAAAATCAACTTTTAAGAACACAGTTTGAGTATACAATTATGAAAAATATACTTTTCGTTTAAATTAATGAAATTTATCAAAATTTTGATATTTTGATTCTTTGGATTAATTTTTGTACTGAAATGCTTAAAACGTTATATGTTAAAGTTGTAGGGCTTAGTTAAGACTACGATATGGCTCAATTTATCAAATTTTGGATAAAAACCCCTAAAAAACCTTAATTTGTTAAAATTCAGAACTATTTTTGAGTTCAAGATTATATAATATGGAGTTTTATTAAAATAAGCAATGTATAAGAAAATAATTTTACTGAAATTTACTCAAAATTTAGTAATTTAGCCATTTCATTGGATATAGATCACAAAAAAGCTACTTTTGATAAAATAGTTGATAAATGGTCGAAAATTGTTCAATCACGCCCACTGTGTACGATAATTTTTAATTATAGTGGTGCTCCTTCAGAATATTAAATCAAGAAACTGTTCAGATACTTTTCCTTTCAAATAAAAGCGAAAAATATGATCAAAATGTAAAAAAAAAAAAATTAAAAATATTCAACGCATAGTGTTGGCAGATGTAAAACTATGGTTAAGTGTTGGATATATACACAAAATATTATCCAACATTTACGTCATTGAAAAAAAATGCTCCAAGAGCAAAATTTATTTTTTTCTTTATATTTTTCCGAAGATCTATTCTGAAGATGTCTATGTCCAAAAGCTTTTTTTCTTGGAATTTCAAAACACAGAAAAAAAATTATCTCAAAAATATTAAAATTCATTCTAAATTTTTGTACAAGTTTCAAATTTAAATTATGTGTGTATTTAAAAAATATTTTTTATTTTTTTTATATTTCTCGTTATTTTGAAGTATAAGCTAAAATATTAACTCGATAAAAGTTTTAAAATTACACTTAAAATTTTTTGATTTTTTTTCCCAAAATTGACTAATGCCTGTTATGAAATTAATAATTTTTAAATAAAATTCAATCCGAACCTGACTAACTATTTAGAGAGAGTTTTGCCTAGTTGGCACCAGTTTTTATTCTAAGCCTTAATATGGAACTTAACTATTATACTAGCATCTGAGAGTAGTCGCACTCTAATCTTGTCTGAAATATTATTTTAATTATTCTTATTTAAATTTCATGGAATTCAGTCCAAATAAATACTTATCTTAACTCCCACAGCCATTCAAATTAAAATTAAACTCATTGAAATTGGACTGAGAAATCAGACTCTTAATCTTTTTGTTTTTCTTTCATCAAAGTCAAAATTGTTGCCAAAATGTCAAAATAAAATACATTTAACATCATAACGAAATAAGTTGACGGTTATGTGGGTAAACAAATAAAATATGAATCGCTTCAAGTAACATCTTTTATAGAAATTCGATAAAGTAGTGAATAAATAAATGCACATTCAATAATAAAATCAAATATTAATGACATTATTTGATCATTTTTTCTTTGTATTATTCAATAAATTTCGTATAATCAAACTATTATGATGACAAATATAGATTTTTATGTTTATGTTGGTGGTTAAATGAATTTCTTATAAAAAAATCGTTAAACAAAAACATGATGAAATGAGAGAATCAATAACACCAGACATCAATGGTAAAATTGAAGTTCAATCTCAAAATCTGTTCAAAATTGAAAAGATTTAAAAGTTTTATGATTTTTTCTTGTGTTGTAATAAAATCACAATCACAAGGAAAAAAAAACATACAAATCCCCAATCACTTTTGCATGAAACATAACGCTAGTGGGTGAAGAAAATTACACTCTCTCACACACACAAAACATATATGTTAACATGCTGACATAATAAAGAAAAAAACAGCAGCAGTCTGTCACATGTTGACGTGCTGTTAAATTTGTTTATCTAATATCAATGTACAAAAATGTTTTTATTATTATAGTCTTGTTGTCATTGATTCTCTGTTTTTATATGCATTAGCAATCATAATTATTATTGTGTGTGTGCTTGCTGAAGAAGAATATTAAAAATGTGTGTTTTGATGATATGAAGTGGTTAGAGTGATATTATGATGTTATACATCAGGACAATACACATAATCAGTTCTAATTCCACCAGTTCCATTTGTAGCGACACGAATGTATCCTTGTTCGCCCCAACTGGCTCCCCACGAATTAAGAATTAACCAATAATCCATTTGAGTTGACGTGTCAGTGCCCCATCCAACCAATACAACACCGTGATTACATCCATTAGATACTCTTGAATCACTGTAAACACCACTTTGATAGAGATGCCAATATGAAGCGTCCACACAAACGGCACACGCTCCTTTTGTCATAATGCGATTTTTTATTGTCGTAACATCATCGGCTAAACGTGTTAATCCCAAAATCTTCGTTTTACCAGCAAAATTAGCAGCTCTACATCTTCCATAAACACCCTTATATGGATAATTGACATTTGTAGTAAGTCCAACATTCTTAACATAATCATAAGCAGTTGTAAACCAACCACCTTGACACCCATCGCGACTATAAACACAATCAACTTTTTGCTGTTCAGCTAAATGAACAGGAGTTTGTCCTGTCTTAAATGAAATTACATTTTCAATTGCACTTGTAACCGAGAATGCCCAACATGATCCACATTGAAGTTGATCTTTAACAGGTGTCAGTTGTCCTGGACCATTTACACGGATATCCCATTGATTTGGTACACTTGTTACAGAACTGACTGTTTGTCTCTTAACACGAGCCTCATCATCATCTTCGGGTTTCGTTCCACAATACCATGAAACAAATTCTTGACGTGACATATCACTAAACGGATTAATTGATATTCGATAAGTTACCAAGCCAGATGCATAGAGCCTATTGTGTTCTTCAACTGCCATGAAGTTCATCATAAAATTGACTCTACGGCGTGTTTCAATGTTACGAAGGAGGTAAAATTTATTAAATACTCTTTTGTAAGTTGACCATTCACCTTCAAGATCCAAGTTGATTGACAGACGAGTATTTGAATTGAGATTTAAATTTACTGGAAGTAACTGGCTGTTACAAAATCCACTTAAATATAAAAGGAAAATTACACTAATTGATAGCTTCATATTTAATTATTAAACGTTAAGATGCCCGAATAATGTTTTGAATGACACTAAAATTAATTTCAGTTAACCAAATAGATTTATATTAGAATCAAATTTTTTTTAAACTCCTTATTGACACGTTTTCCATCGCATAGCACGTACGAAAAAAAAAAGTTATGACTTTGTATTACGCAAAAAATTCTTGCTTACAATTATTTGTTTTCAATTCAAATGTGTTTGATGCAAAATGTTTCATTTTGTAATTCTTGAGATAGGTCAGGAACATAAAAATTCTATTAAACTGTAATATTAAAGTTTTGTGACAAGAGGAAAACATTTTTTCTATTAAATTTAGAAAGCCATAGACTGTTAAGGTGTTACTATGAAACCTACACATTTTACCACATGTAACTTGTTTGTCTGGAAGATTACATATTGAAAAGTTAATGTAAAACCAAAAACAATTGTGACAATGTCAATATTTACTTAATCACACCTTATGCAAAACACTTGTAAATACACCTTAAAAGAAATTCAAGGAATAATTTGATTGAGAATTTTACTTACATACAAGTTTAAAGTTTTCTTTTATTAGTCTTTTCTATAAGTCTAAATATAGGAATCTTGATTTGGTTTACTGAACTCTGGTCATATAATTTACCGGGAACTTGTCATGCCTCAAGAAAAATATGGAAAAAGTTGCCAATTAAGAATCAAACACATCTTGCTGAGGTTAACTCTTTGACGTTCCATGGTACATATATGCACCATTACTTAAATCGTAAAACTTTTCATAAAAATTTACTGCAAATGATTTGCAACTTAGATATTGAGAAACCAGAAAAAAGAAGTGCTATTTGTGAGCGCTTTTGGATTAAAAGCTCACACAAATTTCATATAAAACGGCCAGCTTGTGTGCGAAGCTCATTACTGATTGTGATCTTTTAACAACAAGCACCGAAATAACTGAGTATGTCGTCAAGCCATATAATGAAGAAAAACAGTCTGTAATAATCCAACGAGCCAAGAAATTCGGAACATACCCATCAGGAATTGCACAGAAGAAAATTATTATCATGGCTCATTACTTTTTGCAAAGATTGGAAAACATTGGCTTTCATTTGAACGGTTTATGTCAGTTCTCCACTTTGAATGGCTCGATATGTACGTAGTAGAACTGTATCTTAAATTAAAGATTCCAAAAGGATTGTAATGAAGAAGTATTCGAGACATACATAATAATGTTTTGTTTTAAGTCCGGTTCATTGAACAAATTTAAAGACACCACAAAAAATCATTATCATAGTACCAATACTTTCAGATGGTCAATACACAACTACTGCAATAGTTTCATTTTCTAGAATTCAACTCTCTGATAATATTCCTCAATATTGTGTGAAATGCATTAAACCCTATGATTCTCAAAGTGATGTTTGTATAGCATGCGGAAGATCAATACATTTAGAATTCAAAAACTCTTGGCAATATTTAAAAAGTATGGAAAAAAGTTGCCGATAAAGCCTCCAACACAAACTTCTGAGGTAAAGTCTCATTTTAGATTAAAAGCTTACAAAGTCCATACAGATACAAGACCAGCTTGTAGAAGTGTTGTTAAATTCTTCGAGATATACAAAACCTGTTTGATAATGATTTTCAAGTCAGTCAATTAAATCAATTTAAAGACGCCACAACAAAATTTATCATAATGCTAATACTTTCAGATGGTCACTACACTTTAGCAATAGTAGACAACACTAGGACTAGTTTCATCTTCATGAATTGAACTCTTTAATACGGAGATCAGTGATCGATTCTTGTTGTGATGTTTGTATCGCTTGTATAGCGCGTGGAAGATCAATACAGTACCTTACCTTAAATTTTCTGTATGAAACATTCTGAGATGACAGTGCCTTATACAGTTAAAGCACGAATCAAATAAAATAATGGCTAAATACTGTTATAGGGACTAAAAAGTCCCTGGACAGGATGAAGGTTAAAATGAAAAAAAATATTCTAAAAATAAAAAGAAAACAATCTAAATTAATCACTATTATTTCCACTTTAGATTGATTAATAGCTTGTCTTATTATCTTTGATTGTGTATTTGTATGTTTGTGGGCAACCACTAATAAATGTCACAACTATGACAGATGCATGATAACAACGCATCCATAATAAACACATCTTCTCTATGTTTCGTATCAAATAAATGAAAAATTCACGTCCATTCTGTGATCTCAACATAGAAAACAGCATTTCTATAGGATTTTTTTTTCTCATGTTATAAATTCCTTGAACAACAAGTAATCCTATTTGTATTGTTCAAATCATGACACATTACAAACAAGCAACATGCTAAGAATGCAAAGTGCATTTTACTACAATTTTCATTCACTCTTGTTTGTTATTTTTTGTTATTCAGTCTTATTATCATCACATTGAAAAATGATCTGTGTGCATCTCCTTCTTACGTTAATTTAAAATGACAAATTATTTTAAATGTTGGATGGTGAAAGATTATGTCAAGAGTGTTAAAGTGCATTAAAGGAATGGAAAGCAAAATTATTTTATCATAAAAATGACAAGAATTTTTTCTTAGAATGCATTTTTTATAAAAAAAAATATGACATTTTAACAAGACACTTTCAAGTAATTTTTGATTTCTATCAAGTGACGTCAATTCATAATTTTTTATTCAATTTTATTTACCTGCCAAAAATGTTTAATCCTGTCAATGAAAACTTTCAATCAGTTGCAAAATCCATGTGTGTTTTTTTTTGTATTGCGATGCAAAATTTGTAGTGATGGTATTTATTTATTGTAAGCACATTTAAGCCAATTCGATTTATTTTATGCAAATTTTGTTTGCCTTTTTATTTAGCAATAAATTTCTATCGAACTACTTTGTGTGTGACATTTTTTTCCATTTTCATTCTTTCTTAGAATAGTTCATTGATATGAGATCTTACACCACATTTTATATGCCTTTTAAAGTTGTATTTTTTATTGAATAGGAAAAAAATTTGATCTTTATATAAAATAAATAAAAAAAATTCTCTTATAGACACTTATTGGTATTTTTTCTAACATGTTCTCATGTCACATTCGCTCAATAAACCAACAATTTTAAGAATCAACGTAAATGCATGTCATTGCATATTGTAAAGTTTGTCTTACAATGCAAAAAAAAAATTGTTGCATTTAAATAAAAATTTTACTATCAGCCACTACTTTTGAACACGTTTTAAATTGGTTTTACAAATAAATTCAATAAATTTCAATTGTATGAAAATACGTTTTCGCGTGGGAAATCAATCAAAAAACCTGTCAAAACTTATTTTCCCATATGTGGATCAATTTCCTCTTATAAAATGTTTTAAATGAAGTGATAAAACTTTACATGGATGAAAAATTGTTAAACTCAAATAAAAAAATTAAGAGTATTTGAAATAAATGAATTGGATTAGTTTTCCGCATTTTTTTACCAAATCAATCTAATTGAAGTGATGTAGCTTGTATTATTTTGAAATATTATTTGGATTAAAAAATTTGTTTTGTCACGATTTTTGATTTTAGAGATTAAAGCTAATTCACTTTAGATTTAAAAACTAAGAAACAAAATAATGATTTTGTTACAAATGGGTCCTCAAACTGTTTTGCATTACGTTTCACAAAGCCAAACATCCTAGAGGCCTTCGATTTGATTTGGTCAATGTGTACACAACAATTAAATTTATAGTCCATGACGACTCCCAAGTCTCCTAATCATTTAAAAGCCAATCACAGTTGGTAAAAATATCACAGACTGAATTGATGAATAAAATAAACTATAAAAGGCTCTCTTGTGGTATATCAGAACAAGCATTTATCTATTTTGACAGACACATATTGATTTTAACTTTTTGTGTACGGCTAGTCAGGTATGATTGAATCCAATGATGAAAAGTTTCAGGAATACCACTGCTCTTCAACTCAAAGACAAGCAACTCAATGTTAACCTAATCGAATGCTTTCTGAAAATTAGTATACATATGAATCTCTATATAATAAAAAAATGAGCTGTACGTAATAATTCTATATAGTGACAAGTCAGTTTCTATGGATATAGAGTTTCTATAGATAGAATTATTACTTACGGCTAATTTTTTACTATATAGAGACTCATGTCAATCTGAGCTCCCTTTTCAATACTAGTAAGTAAGAAGTTAGAAAAACTAAATAAATTTGATGGAGTAATTTTATTATAAACTTTTTCCAAAAATTTCGGGGTGGTAGATAATTTGGCTATTCCAAGATAATTTTTTATATCGCTTTTCTCACCATTTTTAAAAATAGATGAACGATATTAGGGAAGATACCTGATGGCTTCTGACAGTAAAATTGTGTGTTTTGCCTTTTATGATCTCTTAATACATGAAACTTGATACTTGGTTAGTTTATGAGGGTTTTTCCCCTTTAGAATGTCTTATCTTACTTCTGAATCACTTATGGCCTCTTTTTTGGTAAAAGAAAAGATTTGATTTTTAATTTATGTATCAAAGTTTTTACTTAATTGTATTTAGATGTTACCACCTTCAAAGTTAATTTCTGACTGGCCACGCCCACATATGATTGCCACTGTCTTCCTTTATTTCATTTCCTAGAATTCCTAGCAAGGTCAGCAAAGTTTCAGCTTGAAAAATTCTCTAAAACTTTTTCACTATTTCACGATATCCGTTTAAATATTGTTCTCTTCCTATTTTGAATCACACTATGTTAAACCTAAAAAAAAGAAAAATCAATTCAATTTAACTTAAAATTGCATACTTTAAACTTTGACATTAAAATCAATATCAAATCAACACATTCACACACCTGTTTGAATATTCAAACATACAAATAATTTATCACTCATCAATATTACAAAATAAAATTCAGTAACGATTTCTTCAAATTCCCATCAATATAATATCAAATCATTGTTTATCAAAATTTATGACCGTTGATTGACACATGTAGGGAGACGCAAAAGACAAATTATTGACAAAAAACAAACAAAATTACATGATACCGAATCGTGCGAAAATTAACATGTTGTTCCGTTATTTTGTTTTTTGTTCTCCTTTGTTATTAGAATGAATCACCTTTGTTCTGTTTCGTTCCATTTATTTTCTTTTATTATTAATGTGTTATTGTTTTTCTCTGTTACTAGGAAAAAAAATCACTGAATTATTTGTTTTTCTCCTTGTTCTTTTTTTTTGTATTGAATTGAAACTGCTTAAATCAGATCAAAAAGTTGAATGTCCCATTTTTAATAGAACTTTCATGTTACAAGTCATTTTGTTAAGAAGAATCCGTACAATTTCTCTCATATTTCTTTCTTTGATTGTTCATTTTAAATGATAATATGTATTTTCCCACCCGCAAGGTAAATATTTATTAATATTTGATCATTAGTGCAATCAGTTTGATAATCTTTTGATTGCATCTCTTATGTCAATGCTACTTATGTCCTTTGTGTCTAAGAATTTGACGAGTTCATCAAATTAAATGGATTTTATGATTAATAACAATCAATTTAATCTCTGTCTTTCTGGTGATCCATTGTCTACACAAGTCATTGGTTGTCTTTTGTCCTTTTGTCAGTATTTAAATGAAATATTTTACAATGAAATGGTGTGCAGATTCAACAACTTGTTGATGCATGGAATGCATGAAACCACATCAATGGAATCTGTTTACTAAACTTGGACAAGAAGTTTTTCCATTTATTAATAAAATATTTCTGTGTGTTTGTGTGTGTGTGAAAATTTCAAAAGTAGCTTTTATCATTTTATAATGAAATGAAAAAAGTTTGATAAATATTGTAGTAAAAAGTTTGTGTTTTTCCCATTGTTAATTGTTTATTTTAATGCTTTATGTGTGTGTGTGGGATTAAAATGTCATTGAGTGAATAACTGAACTTTTATAATAAAAATGCAGTTTTTTTTGTTTCCTCATCTATGTTTGTTAACCGCATATGCAGATTTAATATAAAACAGATTAGAACAAAGATAAAAGGGGATCAAAATTCAATGAAATTAAACAAACATCGAACAAAGTCATGCTGTTTCAGTGTTGCCAGTTCCTAAACTTTTCTTGTATTTTACTCAAAGACTCCCTGATTTGAATTTAGTTCAATGCGATTCAATTTACTTGAATAATGAGCCTAAAATAACTTTCCTAACACGTGTCCGTAATTTTTTTAACACAAAAAGTGGCAACACTGCCTTTCAAAATAAGAATAAGAAACGTGTCCAAAAAATAACCATTTTTCATTGAATTTCTTTTTGTTTCAAACGCGTTAAAATGTTAAAGTTCAAAGAGGAAATCACTTTTAGCTGTTTTTTTGTGCTCAATTCAAATTCAACTTGTTCATATTCTATTTCTGGTTGAATTTTCAAATAAAATACAATGAAATAAATAAACAAGAAACTTTTTTTTTCTTATTTTTCTTGTTTCGAACAAAAGCAACAGGATATATTTTTGTCGGTAATCATAATAAAAATAACAATAATGATGATGATAAGTGAAGGAAATAATTTTGATTTTTAAGACAAAAAGTTGTTCTCATATTGCTTTAGGTAACTAATTAACATCCTGCTAAAATTCATTTTTGTTTGTTATTTTTTTATTTTAATCTGATTTTTTGAAGCGTATTATTTGTTTTATTTATAATACTTTTATATTTAGTCAAATCTAAAAAGTGTAAGTATGCGAAAACGCCTCTACATCCTTTCTGAGCCATCGCAGACCCATGGTTTCTTCTGAAACTACATCTTAATTTTACCGGCGGAGGTGCTCCAATCATTAGAATTTTTGATTTTCATATAAAAAAATAGAGTTGCCGAACAACTTTTGGTTCAAAAAATCGGTTTTTCAACAAAAATCAAAAATTTTCCACGAATTTCCCGGAAAATCAAAAAAAAAATTATATCACTTAAATCCTCTCAAAATAAGCTACAACTTTGCTGAAGACACCAAAGACCTAGGACGAACTTGAAAAAAATTTTTTTTACATACACATCAATTCTTTTAACAGAATGTGGTTACATCGACTATAAATGAAAAGTGTATTCAAAAAATTAGGGTTTCAAATTAGTTTTGGGACAGAACAGTTTTAGGACGCATCAAGAGTTTTCTTTAATTTATCAATGAAAATTAATATATTTTTATAAAACAAAAAGTGTGACAGATAATTCAGAATCTGCACTGCATAACTAAATAGATTTTTTTGATATTTATGTGAAAAAATATACTTTATTCTTTAAAAGAAAAAATAATGTTCACCTCTCTGCATCATAATAAGAAAATGGCTGTTCTTCGTTATTTTCAACTTAAATAAATAAAGGCATTTTTGAATGTTTATATTGTTATTTTTACATATTTGAGTTATTTAGACTCTTAACTTTTGATTTGATATAATATTTTGTAATTAATACATAATATTTATAATAAAATAAGTAAAACAAAAATTCATTTCAAATACATATTATGGGACGCACAATAATCAGTTGCGTGGACAATGTTTTATCGTATGTGTATACACTCTCAAACAAAAACCAGTGGGACATGCCAGTGGGAACCTAGTGGGGCCAGTGGGATTTTCCCACTGGTCCCACTGGCACCAGTGGGACCAGTGGGAGACCAGTGGGACACCAGTGGGACTCCAGTGGGGCCAGTGGGACCAGTGGGAAACCAGTGGGAGACCAGTGGGGCCAGTGGGATAAAATATTATTAATTGAAATCAAAAGTAAACATAATTAACTAAAAAATTAATTGATGAAAATAGTGATAATTTGATTAAATATGTATTTAAATTGACTGTCCAGAAACTAATTTACTGTCCTAGTCAATAGATTAATTGTCCCAATAACTATTAAATCACATGAATTTTTAAATCCAATATTTTATCAAGTTCTGCTTATTTTTTTCGTCTATCAATTGCAGAATTTGAAAGAACAAGATCAAAATTAGTAAATACAATGATTTTCAAAACATTCTTAGCTAAATATGAATGTTTAAATATAATGTAAAAATTCAATGATCTAACTCTTGGACAATTGCTCCGAAACCCTACAAATCTTTAGGAAACAAAAAAAAAGTCAGAAAAATATATTATATGGTCAAAAATCAAATCCCGTTAAAATTGTAAGAAAAAAAATAGTATTAATAAGATAAAGATATATTATTAATAAAAAAATTGTATTCTATATACATGAAAATATGTTTTCAATGATTTAAAAAAATATGTCCAAAAACATTAAGAACACTAAGGAACATTTTTGATTGTGAGAAATTAAAAATGTCAAATATTTTTTTGCGACCTAATCCTTTGACTGTGATGAAGTTTTTTAGTTATTCAACGACTTTGAACTTGCTAAAATTTTTATTCTGACGACTTATGATAAACGACTACAGTGGGTCTGATTCAAGTCTCTCACCTGTGTTCTTCTGTAGGTCACTAATTTCTATCACTTAAACCATTAATTTATCGTCTAGAGTTAGCTTGAAAGAAAAATATTAAAACAATCTAATTTTTTTTTAATTCAATCATTTAATAGTAAATTTTTGAATTACAGTTAATTTTTATTTTATTATTATTTTAAATAAAAGAATTGTAAATACTTATATTTTTATTTTGGTATTTTAACAGTAATTATAGTATCCTACTTTGGCATTTTCTTTATTATTTTATTGTTGTAAATTCAAAATACGATATATTGTGATCAAATAATTAAATTTTGTACATATTTTGAACAATAGAATTAACATTGAATAAAATTTTGTTTGGAATTTTCCATTTTCTTCTTCATCAAAAGAAGCCAAATTATTATTTGTACGTTCTTAATTCTTTTCTTTTCTTGTTGTTGCATTTTTTTAACAAAAAAATTTCACAAATTTTACATCATTATTTTTTATTATTATTTTGTAATTTTTTTCTTTTTTCTCACAGCCTTTGTGATGATACAATATTTTGTTTTGTTGTTTTCTCTTAACCATCTTAATTATTTTAACCAACTCATTTAATTGGTTTGATTATTTCAAAGATATTCAAAAAAGAAAAGACATTTTTTTTAATTTATAAGTTATACAATGAAAAATTCACGAAGAAATGCAAACTTTTTCATTTGAATTCCAGCATTTTAAGAAAAATTGAAAGCTAAAATTAATTGAATTTTAATTTGAAAGAGATTTACTTTAAAATTTATCTATGAAAGTTTTAAAAGTCTTTTATTGAATTTAACTAAATTGTAATATTAATATTTAATTTTTCCTTTTAAGTACCAATAAGATAATTATCCATAATTTTAATGTAAATTTTTTATATACAAGTTTCATTTCGACTTATAACAAAATTATTGCACAACATTCCCAATCCACTATCAATCGTCAGTTCGTTGTTATTTAAATTTGTATTATTGGTCGATTGACTGCTGCTATTTGGAGTAAGTAAAGCAGTTCCTGATGTTGTAACTGGTGTGGATGTCGTTGCTGTTGTCGTCGTGTAACATAAAGTTCGACCATTAACACTATTTCCTAACATTACAACAACGTCTGTTGTTGGTCGTTGCATTTCCTCCTTCAGCAGTGGTTCTTTCTGTGAAATTGAATAGAAAAAAAATATGGATAACAGATGTATTCGTTTTTCTATCACATTGAAATTGATTATCAATTTAGAGAAAATTTAAAAGAAAAAAAGGTCATTAGAAAAATTTACTTAACACGCAAATTAAATTCCAACCCAGAGAAATTATTTATACAAGAATCTTGAATATTTCTAGGCGTCTAACCTACTATACAAGAAATATTTCATATTGAATTTCATTCCCAAGAATATTGAAATGAGTTGAAATGCTTAACCCCATAAACACAGTTAATCAAAATTGGTATGATACCGTGAAAGCCCGTAAACATACTTACTTTCATAGAATTCCTATCATCAATGTCTCTGTCAGATTTAAATCTAACGCTTGCAGCAGTTAAACGTCCACTGCTAGAGCTTTCCTTTGAACGTGCTGTATATCGAGTTGTTCCATGACGAGAACGTGGCTGTAAACAAAAGCACATATTTAAGTTATTACTTTTTCATTTTTAATATTCATAACAATATAAATTTTTATTTTCAAAGTGAATACTGAATAGAGATTTAATTTTGCAGAAACAACAGTTGAATATGATTAGTAGAAAGAATTAAAAATTTGTTTATTCTGCATCCTTTCAAGTTAAATAAAGTATGTTTGTTATATGATTGCTTGCATTTTAAATAATCCTAGAATAAAGAGAGACGTTGACGTTGTAGCCAAAGTTTACATTTTTAAAAAGATTTCAGGTAAGCAACGTCCAAGCTTAACTTGTGTTATTTCATGCAAATGACTTTTTTACTACAGAGGATTAATTAATGCAATTAATTTGCATTTTGATTTACATAAAATCAAAATCTATGTTATGATAGAAATATAATTATTAGCTATACATTAATTTTCAATTCATCAGCTGAATAGATTTGGGAAATTGCATTTTCAAATCAAAATTTCCGCGAAAAAGAAAACTGATATTTCCCAAGTTTATAATTTAAATTTAAATAACATTATGCATTTTTAATGAAATGCTGATGCGTTTCAACAACAATTGTTTTTTGCAAATTTTCATAACCTTTTCAACCACGTCCTCAACTGTATTAGGCCTCGCAAAACGATTCTATTGTGAATTTAATACATACCGCGATGTATTTTACACCCATATTAGGATTAAATCACTAATCGTTTAGGACATCAGTCACATTTGTTTTCAATACACGTCCTCACCTTGCATTTGTTGCACTTTTATATGCACAAACAGCCAACTACGTGGTATTTAACGTTGATTTTATAACAACATCCAATATTTCAATTACATTCACGTTATAATAAATCAAATTACACTCGCTATAAAAGTTCAAAATGCATAAAATTCAAGAGCACCAATTTTATGACAGGTGATAATATTCCCATAGGACAAAATTGTATTTTCTAGTCGATTAATATTTGAAAATCTTTATGTCAACTAGGAATTGAAACTATTTTATATGTGATCAAATTTAAAAAAAAAAATGAAAATAAAAAAAAATTGTATTATTTTCCGAGTTGTAAATACAATTTTTATTTAACAATAAAATAAAATTTTATTTTGTTCAATAACGTGTAAAAAATAGGGGAATGTGCAAAACTAGTAGAAAACCACATAAATATTAAATGTAAGTGCATTTAAGTACAAATGAACATATACATTTTTTGCATTGAATGGCATGCAATCTGATGAAACACACAAAAATGATAAGGAATTAAATAAAGGTCAGACGAAGTGCTAAAAGCACAATATTAATTTAATTTAATTCAATTTTATTAAGTTTTACAGCCATTTAATGCTTTCAACAACTATTAGAATTATTTTATTTTTACAGCAGGTGCTTTTACTTCATAAATACGTTGTAATTGTATTTTTCTTAATTACTTTTTCATTTGAAACACACAAAAACAAATTGAATGAGAAAGGAAAAGATATTTTTCTCAACAAGTTTGCAAGTAAAAATATTGAAAACTATTATCGTTATAGCTGTATTGAGTGAAGTATTTTTGTTTTTGAAGTGAAATTGAACATAAAAAGATTAATAAATAATCCTTGTTTTTTATTTACGAGATATTAACTTTATAATTTATCAACTGCTCGATTTTTGTCAAGTTGTTTATCTTCAAATGACTAGAAGTGTCAGAATTACTATGTACAATTTCATAAAATATACAAGAAGTTTTTGATGGAATGAAAGATACACTGAGAGTTTTGTACGTTTCAACCTTTTTTTAAGGCGTTAGTTACATACAATTATTTTTATTCAAATAGTTCAGGTGGAAAATTAAATCTATTTGCCTTTGTGTGTCTATAAAAGAGTATTGTTCGTTATCTTTCTTTTTTCAATGCTTACAAGAAAAAAAAAAAAAATCAAAAAATTAACTTTATAAAAGTTAAGATCGGATACGGAAGATACAAAGTTGATTTATCTTTTACCACCATTGTCAACAGAAAAGTAAATTAATAATATAAATAAATGATGTATAGAACGAATTTAGTGAGAGAATTTGACAACAATAACATTATATTTACACAACTGATTGGTGATGCTAAAAGACATAGATAAACAATTGGTTTTATTCAGTACAGAAAGGTACAGAAACAACGTTGCTGATTAACTTACGTGATAAATGTGAAATGAAAAATTGATGAAGTGTTAAGATTTTTTTTTATTTAGAGAAAACAATGAAAAGTAAATAAATCACTCAAAAAATGATGTGTGTAGGTTTGAAACAAAAATTTTATGATGTTTAGGTTGATTTTCGTTCAATTGGCAATTAAAATAATTCTAATTGGAGAATGGGAATCTTTTACATGTGATAAGCTTGATTCAAACGACCGTACAAAGTTTGGCTTATAAAATCGTTCGCTTTAGAATCAATCACATGGGCTTTGGGTTGGATTGATCAACGATTATCGAAATATTTCATGCCAATTTTTGCATGCCAGAGAATTTTTAACAAAAACCGAGACGCATTGACCTTACAGACAAGAAAGTAAAATAAAAATTGTGCAAAAAAATAATTTAATGCAGTGCAAAATTATGATTCTTTTATATTTATTATGTATGAAGACAACTTAGGATAATTAACAAACCATTTTCTTGTTTATTATTCATATAAATTTTTTTTTCCCTTTTTTTTCATTTGACATAAGCATGTTTTAGAGGTCAAATAAATTAACATCAAAAAAGTGTAATGCGTAATGTCCTTTTATAAATAATTTAAAAAAAAAAAAATTATGAAGGTTTTTCATAATGAATGTATGGAAAATAACAGTTATTTAAACATTTTTTTTTCATTTTTGAAGTGTACAACCAACCTTAATTTAAATTAAATCTCATTATTAAATAAATCTCTTCTTTATTTATTATATGTTCATAATTTCAAACAAAGAATAAAGAAAAAAAAACTATGTTGGTGGCATAAAATGAAATTTATCGTGTAGTAAAATACTTTATGATTTTGCATCTGTCACCTGCATCAACCACAATATTTTTTTTATCAAAGGTGCAAATCATAACGACAGCCTGTGTGTTTATCACAGCATTCTTTTATTACGTTCATTGTGCTTCTAATATGCTTTTTATTATTTTTTTGTATTCTTTTTGCATATCAAAAGACATTAATGTGATGGTTTGCTTTGCAATTTCAATGTTCAGACAACATAAAAAATCATATATATAAAAAAAAATAAATAATATTTTTTTTTATAAGGACATTGAACGAATGGGTGTTGGAACTGGTGTGCAATAAAAATAAAATGCTATTGAGTAAAAACGATTTTCTGCTCACTCAAGTACAAATACCATATTCATATGGTTTTTATGAAAAATTTGAAACAATAACAATGAAAAGTGCATTTCAATTGGTTTGTAAATTGTGGAAAAATTTATGTGCTTTGAGAATTGAATTGATGCACAAAATATTTAATTTATCTTGAATTTTAGCAAAATTTCAAACTTAAACTAAACAGACAGAGAATCGATGGGAAAAAGAGTTTAGATATCCTTATAAAAATACACTTAAGATATCTTTTTTATAGTTATCTGCCATGAGTGTGCTTAAAGTAAATAATTTCTAAATCAAAATAAAAAAAAGTATCAAGAGAATTTTACATTGAATTAAAATGAAAAGGTTGTAATTTTTTGTTCTTTTACAACTCAATAACACACTTTATTTGTCTTTTAACATTTTTATTTTAGTCTATTCAATATTCCTTTTCGAACTTTAGTATTCATAGAAGAAAAATTTACTTATAATTTTAAAATTAAATATGAAACATACACTTACTGTGTCGTACGACGAATGAATTGTTGTCTCTCTAAAGCTGCTTTGGTCTCTGACAAATCCATTTGTGTAGTAGCTTGGTTTTTTGCTGCCACATAACGTTTGTTTGAATGCGACTCGATATCTGTGCGACATTACATTGTATAATATTGGATTTATTGTACTGAAAATAAATTTGAATATAAAAAATCATTTTTAATAGGATAATGTTCGATTCATAGAAAAAAAAAATTATAAGTTTAAAATAAAAGTTAATAAGTATTTGTGAAGACAAAAAAAAAAATCGTTAACAAATTTCCTGAGATCAAATTGAATTGACATAAAAAGATTTTTTCCAATCTACAGAAAATAATTCATAAAAATTCTTCAAAATTGTTTTACTTAATTTTTATAAAAGAAACTTTATAAAAAAACCCACTCACTTCCGTTTTCTAAGAACAGCAACAAGTATCGAAAATATCCTCACTTGAACGAAAAATTTTTACACGAGTATATTTTTATGAAAGAATAATATTTTCAATGAATAATTGCTTTTTGTCAATAAATAACTTTCATTGAATTTTCTTATATCTATTTTAAATTAACCCTTTCTTTCCCACAAGCCACCTATGAGAACAGCAATTTCAAAAACTTTTCTATGGGTTTTTTTTTCAATTTTTTAAAAAAACTTTTCGATTGTTTGAAAAATTTTAAGGGTTTTTAACGTAATGTTAAAATTTTTTTTTTTGAATAATTCCTAATGGTTATAATTTTTAATAAATAGGACGAAAAATAAATTTTGAGCACAAATTTAGGTCTAAAGATAATTTTGGAATTTTCGTTTTTTTAAATTTTTTAAAAATTTTTTAAAAAAATTGTTAAAACGTTAAAAATTTGAAAAAAAATATGAAAACATGTTTGCTACTGATTCAATTCGAAGAAAAATGATAATTCATTGTTTTTCAATTCTTATGAATGCGACTTTTAACCTTTTCAAATATAACACATGCATAAATATTCGCCTTTTATATACGAGGATATAAAATATCTAAATTAAATTTGTTTTAATTAAAGTTAATTAATAAACATAAGGTTCATTCATTGTTTGAGGCATTCATGAATAATCAGAATCCTTAAAGGTCTAATTTTTTCTATTTATTTACTTTTTGAATGAAAAATATTTAAATAATTTTATATTTGAAACTTCTTAGAAAACATTTCAATGTTTTGATTTAGAACTGAATCGAATTCTCTACGGTTTTTATATTTTTTTCTTAGTATTTTCAAATATTTGTCGTGCCATGTGCAAAATCAAAAGTTTACTACTGTCAAAGTTTAGCAAGAAAAAAAAATACACTAAAAACATGAATTTTATATAAAAAGTCAGAAAAAAACTTAAAACAAAAAATATGAAATCAATATGTAAACCATCTTTATTTACATAAATGATAAATTTATACAGTGATTTGCTGTTCAATATACATCTTTGTTGTTGATATAAAAACAATCATTTTAGTATAATTTTATTTTGTAAAGTTTTTTATAAGAAGAAAAAATCAAAACAGGCAGTTTAAGATAAGCTCAATTATCATAAAATAAACATGAAGAGCACAAGAAATGTAGACAATCATCACATATAGGTATGAGATGAAAATGAGAATATATTTGTATTACAAGTTGATTACATTTGAAAGAAAAAAAAAATTGTTGGAGCAAAAACTCAGGCAATCCAATTTCATGTAATTTATCACAAAAACGTTAAATTTAAAACAAAAAAAGGGGTAAATCTTGGATTTTAAAAGAAAACAACTTTTTTTTCTTCATTTAATTTGGTTTAATGAAGCAATTTAAGTCCATGTCATGTCTGATAAAGTAAGGTAACAGAGTTTTGTGGTGAAAAAGGTAAAAGTACGTGAGAACATACTTAAACAATCTGTTTAACAGAAAAGCATTAAGATTTACGTTTAAATGATTAGTGGAAAGCTCGTTAAATTTGGTCGTTAAATTATTTTATTGGCAAAAGTGTTTGGATATAAAAACCGGTTTATGTAAGGGCAATAAATGTCTTAAAAAGTAAATGGTTGTTCTAAGACAAAATATCAAATATTTATTCTAGGATTATTTTATTACAAATAGACCTCAAAGAATGTTAAGTAAAAAGTCGCAATGAACTGTAAAGTGAAAGTGCGTTTTCAATGATAAAATTTTCACACTGAGACTTTTGTTGAACATTCCTGCTTGATTTATTTTGTCATGCTTAGAAGAGCTTTTTAACAGCAAATATTTTAAATACACAAATTTGTGTATCAGTTGGTCAAAAATTTAACAATGAGACTTAAATACATCTAAGCTAAGGATTTTATGGTTTTATGATTTTTTCTTAAGGTTGTTTGCTTCAATTAAGAGCCGATTAGTAAACCCTTGAAATGATGATTTATTCTCCAAAAATCAAATAAACGAATGAAAATGTGAAAGTATTGAGTAAACACATAAAGAATAATTAGCTTATCAATTGAATTGTGTTCTATGCAATTTGTTGATTGAAGTATGAATTTGCTTTTTACATCGAGTTTTTCGACATCAACGATAGCTGTCTGCTCTTATACGTGTTAACACTTTTCATTTTTAATAAAATTTCATTTAATTTAATCGATTTGTATGAAAAATTTGAATTCCAATCGACAAATTGTCCTCCATTCATTTTGACTGGCTTGTACCTTAAAAATATTTTCATATTTCAGTATAAATCGCATCACAATAAATTAAATTTTTTATCATCAGTATCATTTTTTTTCGGATCGTATTGGAATAACAAATATTTAAATTTTACTTAAAAAAAATCATGATAAAAAAACGTAATCATGATATGATGGTATAATATTGCAAAAAAAAAAAATTATATATAAATTGTAATTAAAAAGCTATAAAAAAATAATTTATAACAAAGTAAAGTGTCGCATAAAAATAATCACGACGTTATTTTTTAATGTAACCAAAAATTACGATGCTTTGTAAATTAATTAAATATTTATGTAAAAAAAAATGTAATAAGAGTGCTAAAAAGGTTGTAAAATTATATCAAAATATTAAACAAACAAAAGTAAAGCTGATCACAAAGAATCGCATATAATTTACATAATTGAATGAAAATATTATTTGGAGAGTACAACACAAAAATTTACATAAATAAATAATATTACGTTATCAATGATTTATTCAATATTAACAGAGTTGTTGTTCCTTTTCATTTAACAGCAAATAATGGCTTTTGGGTGACTTTGAATTGAAAATAACCAGACGCCTCCTTTATGGTATAAAATTATATTAAATTATATGAAGGGTAAATAAATTAAATAAAAAATAAATTTGACAGTTTTTTTGGTTTTCTTTTCAACGAAACTTCAAGCGTTTTTTTTTAATAAAAAAAAAATTAACATATTTTTTTTGGTTGGCGGTTGTTTTTCATAAATACTAGTTATGGTGTTTGATTTCAGTATACCATGGAGAGTATCATCTTAATTATCTGTTAGCATTTCTTTCGCATTACATTTTAATTATAACTTTTTCTAAAAAAAAAGGAGAAAATCTTACCATGACACATAATAAAGCCAGCCAGCCACAGAGAACAACCATGTATTTACAACATTGTAGTAATCCCAGTCTCTTGCATATAAGAACATTAGACGTTGTGCATGAAATGGTGCCCAACACACGAAAAATGTAATCACAACAGCAGCTAAAAATACAGCAAAGAATAAAAGACAATTAGAATTTATACAAAAAATTCATAGTTGGAAGATGTTGCGCTTCCAGTTGTTAAATATTATGTTTTTTTTCTCACAGGAACAAGATAACATCCAACCAGAATTTAAATTTCCAGTAATTTACCTTTTTTTTTAATAACAAATAAAGGCATTCAATTTTGTATTTAATATAAGGCTGCATAACATTCAACTTTTTACACCACAAACTGTGAGACGTATTTTTATAATTAAACGATGATGAAAACAATCCAAATTAAGCAACATTTTTTTGTTCTGCTTAAAATGATCCCTTAAAAATCGTTTAGGAGGAACCACAAAACAAACAACCTTCAATCACTTGTCAGTTTGTAGGACAAAAAAAATATTTTTAAACAGCATGATACCGTTTTACAATTACTTTTCATTTTTTTTTCATATTTATCCAAACTTTAACCTCTCAGTGGGAAATCATTTAATAGTATTCATTTATGTTATACATAGTTGTTGTGTTATATCTTATAATAAGTTATTGGCAGTTAAATGTAACAAAAAAGTATCGTTTAAGAAAAAAAATATGAAAAAATTAGCAGCTGTAAACTGTCTAATTTAGTTAAAAGCAGCATTCAATTAAATTTGGAATAAAAATTCTCAAAAAAGAACTATTTTGATCTTTTGTAGAGTAAGTCGTTAGTTCTTTGCAAGCATGCCAGACTGCGTGGAATCACGCTGGGTGAGTACTTTCCCAGTGTTGATTCCATCACAAAAGTGAAGGTGTATGCCCTGCTTAGCTTTCTGAGAAGGTGTGGTCACTTTCCTGAACTGAATCAGATCTAGTAGACTTCTTTCTTTTAGTTGTTTCTCTAGATTTGGTTCCTTCCTCATCAGATATGATGATAATGGGTATGCACAATGGACCCGTCTGTAAGTCTGAGTGCTGGCTCTCTTCTGTGTCCGCCCTAGAAATCTGATCTAGTTCTTTGCGAGACTACTTCTCTTGAAATTCTTTTTCATTGTAAAATTTCCTCAAACCATTTTCATTGATAAAATTTATCTTTGAAAAACTTTTATTCACCTTCATTTTTATTTACATTAACAAAATTATTTTCAGTTGTTTTTCATTTTCACTTTTCCTTTACACACTTTCACAAAACCACGTTTAAATATTTAATATACTTTAACTTTTTTTTTTGTTTTATTATTGTTGTTGATTTAACATTATTCAAATGACTTTGAACTAAAAACTTGAATAAACAAAATTTTATCTCATTCACTTTCATCCTTATAATAGAGCGAGAGAGAGATCATTTCCATTGAAGGAAAAGTGACAATTTAAATCACTCAAGAAAATTTACTATTTATTATGATAATAATAATGAAAGCATTTTATTCTGTGTATTCAACCATAATCCTGTGATTTTTAATTTTTCTAATCCTATTAAATACTCACAATCTATTTTTTATATTATGAACTATTCAAGTTGAGGAACATTACAGAGCAAAATATTTTTTTCATATAAACGAGTAAAAGAGTGTTTCAAGACAAATATTTATTTTAATTAATATTTTATAAAACAAAGGTTTGTTGATTTTCATAATTGTCAATTTTAGTAAAGTTGTGCGATTCATTGAGTCTGTCTTGAATCCAAAAAAAGTGTTGCATGATAAAAATATCTATATGAATAAAGAGAAGAACTGAAAAAAGATTGTCGTGGTAATTGTCCATCCAATGAATAATAAAACGATTAAATTAATGCAAGTATCACTCAATTAAATTTTCTTTCTTCGTTTTTTTCATCATATTCTTCTTATTTTCTGTTTTAATATGACAAAATTTATGAAATAGTGCTTTGGTTTGAAATGCAAGTGCATTTTCATCCAATTTTTACCCAAATTAACAGGAAATTTAAAAATTGCATTCATCAAATACCGTGCAAGCGCCAATCAAAGATCTTTGTCTGCGGACCAAATCAATTTGTACTGCAGGGTGTTTTCATCTTAGAGCGTAAAAACAGACGACCAATGTCCTCTCAATAGCTCATTTATTAATGAAAATGAATTAAAAATCTTAACAGAAGAAAAGTAAAATGGTAAAAAATTTGAATAACTTACACCTTTTTTTTCTATACATTGAAATAAAAGTATATGAATTTTTTTAGGTTCCCATTTAAAATTTTCAGAATTATTTCTACATTCTTGGTTGAATTTTTCTTTTTCACTACGTTTGTTAAAAGTTTATAGTGCGTGAATATCAAGCTGTATCATGCATTTAAATTATCATAATTCAACCCCTTTTTCATTTCAAAAATTTTTGTCACAAAGAAAAAAATTCAGGAGAAATTAAAATTACCTACATTTATTGTAAAAATCTATTAAAAAAGTTTACGTTTCCAATTTCACGCACATTACCTATAATATTCTGTAATCCGATTACTAACTTTCTCTTTCTCAGAGTTATAATACACATAATCTCTAAATCGTACGTAAATCGATTTGATAAGCAAAAAAAAAAAAAATAAAACTAATATGAAATGTATTTTGATGATTTCAAAAATCAAACAATAAAAATTGAACTACATGACCAAATAAAGATAATTTGCTGTAAAAATAGATGGTCTCAATTTTATTTTTAAATTTCTCCTTTTAAGAATTTCTTCAGAAAAACTTTTTCATTACCAGTCTTTTATATTAAAAGAAGAATTTTATTAGATAAACATTGATTTTTACTTGACGGTCATAAAATGAAAGAAAAAAAACATATTGAATTCTCTATAAATAGCAATATTTTGTATAAAAGATCGTTTTGTCATATTACGATACGAATAGGAGAGCTGTAATTGAATAAAATAATTTCATATCATCCGTGTGATGGTTGACCAATTTGGAAGACGTGACTGTAAGAAAATTTTACTTTTTTCGGTAATTTAGTGCTTTTATTATGGATATGTGAATTGCAGATTACCATAAAAACTATCATTTTTGGAGCGTATCAGGCATAAATCAGTGATTCCCATTTTTATTATTAGATAGGTCATTCGTTACGTTGATATCTTTTTACTTATCACATAAATCGTGAAAATCAGAAAAAAAGTTCAATTATAACCACTTACAATAAAAAGGACCAAATCAGATTTCCAAAAATATCTTAAAAAATGTCCTTGTTAATCCCCGGTAAGGCCCAAACTACGGACCTTGTTTGAAAATCAAGCCACAGGACCTGTGACTGTAATGATATGGTAAAAATATTGATAAAATGCGTTTGCAATTCAGTGATATACGTCAGAGGAGGAAAGATATCCAATTTTTATCCAAAATTACTTTCAAAAATGATCAATTTTCTCAGCAAATTTCCAGTTCATTTAAAGATGATGATTTGAGTTCTTCATGTTTAAAAATAAATTTTTTATTTTTTCTTCTATTTTATGTAGTTACAATTGCCAGCTATTTAAACAACAATTTTCCGTTTTATTGTATAAATAACACAAAATATTTGGGTAAACATTACTTTAACATCATTGCTCTCATGTACTTAGACAATTTAACAGAAAATGCTCCCCAATGTAATCATTACAATATACTTTATTATGCTTGTAAAAATTCTTAAGCATGTTATTTTTGTATACAATAATGTGTGAATGTTTTCTTTTTTATACATAAATATACATATATCTTTATAAAGAGTATAAAGAGTGTAAATGATGTGTAACGTGCGACACAAAAAATAAGTGAAGAAAGCTTGTTTACAGAAGAAGGGCACACTTTTCTCATCAGACTGAGCTGCCACTCAAAAGCTACAGTATTTATAGGATGAATTGTGATAGAAACATGTATAATAGAATCGAAATTCTTTTTTTTCTTTGTAACATTTCTTTTTTTTTTGCACAGAAATTCCACACAAGTCTGTTTTGTATTTGAAAGGTAGAATTTATATTTGATTTTTTTCTTCTCTATATTTTCATAGGAACCAAACTATATTGTCGCATCTGTTTTGATCGAAAAAATATTTGAAATTTATTTAAGTTACACGAACCGGATGAAATGGAATGAATGACGCATGTAATTGAAGACAATTTAAGTGTTACACATGATAACATTGAAAATATTACACAAATTATTATTTGCTATTCCCGGAATGTTCCAGTGCTAAAAGTGCTAAGCATGGAGCTTTTGAGGTTTATTTTTGTAACAGACGTTTTTACACTTAAGTACCACAAAAGTATGTGCATATTTTACGTTAAATTTCATATTTTTTACGATCAATTTGTTATGGAAGAAAAACTTCGCATATTAACGTGATACAAACTGTGTGTATTTTTAACAAAAAAAAGAAGGTTTTTAGGATGAGAAGAGAAGAAATTTATATTTATAATAAAAAAATATGTTACACCAAACGTTAAATTTTTGTTGTCTTCTTCCATTTAGGAATAAAAACTTATCGATGTATTTTTTATTTTATTTTGCCATAATATTAATGAAAAGTTTGTTCAGCATTATAAAAAAAAACAAATTTTTTTTTAAGACATGCAAAAACATTTAGAGACGTTAATTGTTTATAGCCAAACATAAAACACCTGCTATTTTCACAACCATTTAATCTTCTCTCACAGTTTATGGTTTTATTATTAACTGAGAGTATTTTTCTTAGATCAAGGGCATTAATCATGAACACTTTCCTTCATGGCATTTCAATTCAAGACAACAAATAAATTAGAAAATAATTTTGCTGTCATGTAATCTAAAGCTCGTGTCTGTTTCACTGATCGATTTCTCGTTCAAAAATAAAATAAAATTACTTTAAAATGCAAGTTTTGATGGGAAAATCTTACATTCATTAAAAACAATCTACTCATCATTAGAATTTAAAATTTTGCTTCAGAAATTTCTCATTCTAACTTTACAGGCATTTTTATGCTTGTTATCGTATTTAATCGCTTAAAGTGCAATTTGGTAATAGCAGGTTAAATGTTCAAAAAGTATTACTTTACTTTAAATAACGATTCTGTGTCCGCTTTTTTGACTTATATCGCAAAAAAGTTAAATATCGTATCACAAACTATCTTCATTTTTTCATCTACTCTTTAACAGAACTTTTCCTTCCAAGAATAAATTCAAGTGATAAAATTAAAATTTATAAAAAGTTCAATAATCTACCCTTGTCACGTTTTATTGAAAATACAGAAAACAGATTGTAAAGCGTCGTTGACATTTTTATAAAACATTATTTTTTGTTCTAGTAAAAGTGTAAGATAGTGCTACAAAATGTAAAAAAAGTTAATGTGATCACTTTGTCACCATTCCTCTTTATTCTATTTTCCTTAAAATAAATAAGTTTGATTTTCATTGGCTGTAATAGTTGCATAAATTAGAGTCATCATCAAATTGTTTGTCTTTTGTTTGTATAGAAAACTTTTTTAAACATGAAAAATATCTTAAATTTAGTCAACTCGAAATAATTTGTCTAAGAATATTAAATTTATACTTTTTAATCGAATGTTTTCTTTTATTATCTTTTTCGAAACACTTCAAGGCACTTAGAAAGATCCCATGCTACTGTCAAGGTACGTTAAAAATAAAATCATACTTGACCATAAAATGGAAAAAAATCTCCCTTTTTTTATTCCAATAGTTACGGGTTTATTTACTCAAGCATATGAGCGGAAGCAAAAAATTAACTACAAATTATCCTTCGAAAACCATTTTTGAAACAATTGCTCTTTTATTTGAATGAAAATGTCAAATAAGTTTAATTTTTTTTAACATAAAGTTGAACCGGAAAATGTTCATACCCTTTTTTTTTGAGAGAGATGAAAACAAAATGATATGTTATTTAAAAAATGGGAAAAATAAGGAATTGAAAAGTTCAGAAAAGTGCATTTCGATGACATTGTGCTTTCAAAGGGTTTTTAAAATAATTTTCAAATTTTTGAAAACTCTTTTTCCTCAGATTTTAAATTCTGAAGCCTGTTCTAAGAAACAAGTTGGAGTAATGAACCAACAAGACCATGTGACGTAGTGGCACCAGACAAACCGTCTGTGATAGTGCATTTTTTCTTTCAAAATTATTTTCAGACAAATTTGTTGAATCATCGATATGCGAATAGAGGTCAAGATGTCTGTCCTCTAATATGAAATTGAATTTAAATAATTTGAAACATTTATCCATGAAATTTAAATTTTGTTAAAAATCTCAGTTCAGCATTCGCAGTTGTGTTGAATTTTGAATTTGTAAATCACTTTTCTGGAGAATATTGCGACTGGTCCTCCACAATTTTAATTTTTTATCAGATCAACGTAATACGCAAAAAAAATCAAGTACTATACAAACATTTAAAGAACAAAACTAAACAAATGGGAATCACGTGAAACAACATGACAATTGTTAATGTAAAAAATATACACTTTCTCTCATTTTTTCATTTTATCTGTGATTTAATTTATTCTAGTAATAGAATTTATTTTTGGGACTCGTATCCTATTGTTTTTTCATTATTTTATCATATATTGTATTGAAATAATATGTAAGAGCCGAACTATATAAATAAATACAGAGTTGAAAAAGGACATTGAGAAAGCAAAAATAATAAAAGAAGAAAAACAATAATAAAACGTTGAAACAAGATTACGTTTATCAATTTCTGAATCAATTCACCCTTGTTATATATTTTTTTTTGTATTATTAAAAAGATAGAGTCTACCTATATATACCGTAAAATCAGCAAAACACAAAAAATTATCATCGTTAAACATAGATAAAAGATATATATTTATATTTGATGTTGTTTTTTTTTCTCGTCATTGTACGCAGAAAGCTTTTAAAATGCTGGTTCTTTATTATGAAAATTTCATTTTGAATTAAATTAACATGCAAAGCAAGTACAAAGATTTAAATTTTTGGTAAAAAATAAATGTCTATGACTGAATTTTCCTTGGTTTTTTTTAGTATTTATTAATATACTTCTGTTATGAATTTGGGTACATGTTTAAAAAAAAAGAGAAAAACAATTTTAAATCCAAGAATAATTTTAAACGATTACACGTGTGATGAATGCAAAAAAAAATGATTTCTTTTCAAATATTGTTCTACAATAACCAACATTACTTAACAAGGAAAATAAAGTGGCGTAACATGTAGTTGAAATTTAATTTTTTGTGTAAAACAAGCAGAACTCACAAGAAATTAACATTTATGTACAATGAGTAAAAAAAGAGAATGTTTACTTTAAAAATTAGAAGACTTTTTCACAGAATTTGCATGAATACAGGAGATGCGATGTTATTTATAAATTCTAAGCTAAGCTTTAACAAAAAAAAATAATACTTTAGTTTACCTTCATCAATTTTGTCAAAGATATTTATGTCAAATTCTAACAAATTTCAACTTTACACTTTTCAAAATCATTTTCTTGTTAAATAGTCACATTCCATGAATAAATATTGCCTGAATATAATCATACTTATGATAGACATAAAATTTAGATGATGTTCTTATGTTAGTTAACTTGAAAGAAAAAAAGAAGAGCATACAAGGATTTACCATCACTTATTGGTTTTGAGATTGGGCTCAATGTTAGGCTTTCGAGATTTAAAATGTCATTTTTTCATTGCCTCGTCCTCCTATCACTTCATAGCTCAATAATGTTCATTCAAAGGAGTCTGAGTTTTTATTGTGTGTCAATTCACGAAATTAAGTCAATAGAAATTGTTCACTTTCCACAAATTTAACATAAGTTTACATAAAAAAACCTTAAGATTGTGCCACTTTTTAACCTTAATTGAATAAGAAAAAATACCGAATTCATATAAAAAAAGAGGAATCAACATTAATATTTACTTTAAAAGAACATTTAAACGGGAGCTTTCCAGTTACATTGCCTTTTCATTCTGGATCTGTGAGTTAAGTTGATTCTGCTTTATTACATTGCAAAAGCAGCATTTTCTCATTTAATCGTAAATATGCAATTTACTTCAATGAAAATAATGATTACTATTAGTTTTTTTATCAATTTTTTTTCATCATCGAGTTTTTCAAAGAAATAAGATTTTTTTTTTTAAATAAAAGTTGAATGTTTCTGTTTCATTTCAAATCAAATGAACGCTTAAGATTATTTTTGAATCACAAGTCATCATCATTAATTCTGATAAATCAACAATTTAAAAAGAAATAATACCACTTACCCAACATCCTTATAATGGCTTTTCTTGATTGTGCTGTTTTTGTTTCATCATGTATTGAACCATGAACTTTTCCTAATGCTGCAAAAAAGATAAAATAAAATGAGAATTAAAACAAATGATACTGGTATTGAGAGTTTATTGCACTATGAAAAATACTTGAAGACGCATGGATTTGAATTCGTGATTTTTTTTTAATTTGAAAATTAACTTTTGGATATAAATCATTTTTTTTGAGTTTGACATGCATAATCTTATTAATTGTATGTTATTTGTAGTTCTGTGGGTGGTTTCAAGGTCATTTTTTGTGATTAAAAGCCGGTAAACGTTTCTACAAAAGAAGAAAAACTACTTATTTTTTCTCAGTAACAATTAAGTGTTATCTTAATGGACCATTTATCTGCAGACAACCCTTATTTACCATAGTCACACGAAATTAGTTTCTATTTATAACAGAGAAAAAAATTTCAGTTAACTTAATTTCTAGTCAAACATCATATATTTATATTAAATTGCCATGATATTATTGTTTGAACTGAGTGTGAGATAAAAAATTATATTGCCCATGTTTATTATTATCATCATCATCATCATCATCATCACACCATCTTATCATAGACACATCATCATCACATTGTCGTCTCTCTGCAATAAAAAAAAGTATATATTCCAAGTACTTACCTACTTCAGCAGCCTTTTTTGTACGTGAACGAATACGCAATCCCATTCTTCCATATAAAATGATCATAACAGCCATTGGAATAGCAAAAAATATACATGTTGACACTTCCCATAAGTATCCAGGGTTTTGAAGCAAAGCACAAAATGCTGATTCGTATAACGTTGAGTTATCTAAAGAGAGATATCATGATTTTTTCTTTTATGTAAAAATATTGTTGTAAAGAAAGTGTATAGTAAAATAATAAAATTAGCTTATTTTTTTTTCTCTTTATTTACTTTATAGAAAAGTTCATTAATTTTTTTGATATTGCATTTGGCCTTTCTACAGCTATTTGATTATTTAATTTTGATTCAATTTCATTTTATCAAAAAAATCTTACCTGGTGGGTACGTTAAGTAATCAATATCTGTGTACATTGCAAAAGGCACTGCACTGATAAAGCTCATTGTCCACAGTATGGCAATAATTCTCATTGCACGTCGCAATCCACTCATACGATACGAATGCAACGGATGACAAATTGCTAAAAACCTTTCCATGGAAAATGCAACAATAGTCAACACTGATACATATGTGGAACTGAAAATATTATAATAAAATAAAATATTTAATATTATATAAAATTATAATAAAATATTAAATTTACTCACGCTTCTGATATCCATGCTCTTATTTTACAAAATGCTAAACCTAAATTGTATGGATATTGATGCCAGTACAGACTTATTTCGTATGGAAGACCTTTAAATTGTAAAGCAATAAAATGAATTTATGAGACAAGATTAAAATAAAATTATTTGGAAGGTCATAGTCATAGTATCATAGCACGAAATTTCAATTCAAAATCTAATTATGATTTATAATTGCTTAAAATAAAATATATTCATATCTTTGATCAGTACATTTAATCATACGACTAGAAATTGATTTAATTAGAAAAATAGGTAAAAATTATGCCACTGTTCCTATTAAATTTCATTTAATACGCAAACAAAAATTTAATTTAGATCATTTCCAGTATTATTTTTAAAAATATTATAATTTACATGATTGTTCAAGCAAGTAATTTATATAAATAATAAAATGAAATAATATTTATTATGATTTGTTCGTATTTCATAGAATACGCATTTGATTTTCTAATTAAATTTTAATTAATTATAATTTTAACTTTTCACTTTTGTTCTAAGTTTGAATACGTTAAAGTTTTATTCAAATGTTGATAAAAAAAAATAATATAACATATGTTTTGGATATGTTATTTTTCCTTTCTACGAAGTGTTTTTCAATTCAATTCAAAATAATATTTTTTGTAGAAAAACAAGTCAAATGAGAAGAGAAAAGTTCAAATTTTGTATGGGAAGTTGTTAACTAATGTTAGGATGAAAATAATTTAATAAAATTAACCAGCCATTTGGAAAAAAATTTCTGTTTTTTGGTAATTTAATACACTGAGAGTTAAAGTGAGATACTGTCATAGTGGTATTTTATTAAATTAACCCATTAACCGCCTCTCCTAGAAATATTGGGTTTAGAGCAAAATTTTCTTCTAGGATTTGTTCTTTGCGTAACAGTGATCACTTTTTGTTTCGATGAAAATTTTGAGTTTCATACAAAAATTTTACAGGAGAGCCGTTTGAAAGTTTCGTATAATACCACAGAAATGCGTACAGAATTCTTGTATGAAGAGGAAAAAATTACATGACTTTCCATCTTATTTCTGCTAAAAATTTTCTTATAATAATCGAAAAAATTAAAATAACTGGCCTGACATCTTTGAAACATGTCTAATTTTATATTGAAAATTTGAAGAAAATATTTTGTGAACTTCTAGGAGAAATCCGGCTCCAAAGTTACTGGTCGAAAAATCGACCAGCGGCGGTTGAAGGAATATTTGAATTTCATAAAAATCATGAGGGAAATTAGTTTTAATTGAAGTGGAATTCATGTCACATTCTGACCCTAGTCCTGACCAAAGGAGTTATGTGACCACTGTAACAATTTTAGTTAACTTTCACTACATGAATTTCCATTGTTTAAATTTTTCAATTAATTATTACCTAACATTTGTTTCATTTCCTAGAATTTTCATGTATTCATTCTATTAATGAAACCCAAAATTATACGTCTGACTGAAGTTAAATTTATTATTATTGCATTTCAATTGAAAATATAGCATGGTAAATAATCATTTTACCATAAAAAAATATGTTGTTTCTACATTCAATGTATAATTTAGATTATTAAATGCAAACAATCGTTTTATTACATTTCCTCCGATTGAATAAAATTTAACAGAGAAAAATTTTCTTTTACGTTAGTTGGCATGAAATTTGTTGAAACAAAAAATAAACCGCAACAAAATATTTAACATTAAAGGTTACGACATTGCACTTAGGATTCAAAAATACCATGAAACGTCAATTTGAATTTGAATTTTTTTTTAAATGTAATGTAAAATTGTCTTAGAATCAAAGTCAGTACCACAATAATTTTTATTTGAAAATAATAAAAGGAAATTTTTGATTTGTTAAGTGGTTTCGCGTGAAATAAAAAACACACACCAACGCAATTTTACAAAGATTATTTAATTTAATTTGCCAGAACACGGATGGTAAAATCCAGTTGATTCTTATTTATGTCACGTTTTTATTTTATTTTTTTTGTATTCTCAAAAACAACAAAAAATAAGTAACATTTTTCCAAATTTATAATTCATGAAGCAATTTGGTTTTATGTGTGTTTCCATCATTTTTAATGCACACACAAATTTTAAAAGTAAACAAAATTGATCTAAATGATACAAAAAAAAAGATTTTATTTCGCATTTTTCGCAATAATTTCTATTTGGGTTTTGAAGAAGAAGAGAAACAAACCCACAACTATTAACATACATTTTGGTTGAGTAAACTTTTATCTTTTTTATTTAAGGTAATGAACACTAGAAATGGAAACTAAGCCAAATCCATCAAAATTCATACTTCAAAAATTCCAATCGGATATTTGAGTACTTTTGAGAATAAAAGAAAAAAAATTAAGATACCAAATATTTATGGTAAGGGAAATGGCCAACAGTTAAAGATGAACATATTGAATAATTTATTACTTCTGTATGAAAAGAAAAGGTTTTGGCTTATTTTTTCCTTTTACAACAAATATTTGACGAATCATAGACACAGTCTATTTGATATGAGTGATAAGTCATGAGAGATTAATGATGGCTACAAGTTAACCGACATAAATGAAGAAAAATACAAAGTGACTGTTTTAAAAATGATTTATCTTTTTATAACATGACTGATTACTTATTGAATTTCAATTCAGAAGATGAAAATCATTGAAGTACTATAAATATTTATGACAAGTATAACACGAAGATTATAACAAAAAAAATATGGAAATTTTCATGATTGACAACCATTGATTCACCACCATGTGTTGCTATGAAATTAATGTTGACCATGATTTTTTAGCCCACTCACGAAGTAAAATTGAGTGAATTATTTTTTATTGATAACAATTAATATTAAACTTATTTTTGAATCAATGGAAACTTCTTCTCAAAAATGAATATAACTGAAAATTTTCCATTAACAATGTTCATCATGACCGTGATCATGAAAATTGCCCTTTAATGATGAAAGTTCAAACAAAAATGCCCTAATCTTACCATAATTCACATACCAAGATTGATCATCTGGTTATTGTTTATATAATTGTATGATACGATAATTATAATCAAATAATTGAAAGTGAGCAATCGATTGACTGAGCTAATGAGACAACAAACTTATACAAGTGTGAGAAAGCAAAACATCAGATATAATCAATTAATTGATTAAGATTTATGCTTGACATGTAAATATTTAGATTACCAAATTGAATCAACATCATCGACACGTAATTTATATTATTCATTCGAATTATGTTAAATTAAAAATGACAATAGCGATGTATGGAGAATTATAGATTATTAGTTAAATATGAGGATTTTCAGTCAGAAAAAAGCTTTCAAAAGTTTAAAAATAACATTAGAAATTAATTTCCACATTTATTTTATCAATCAAACTCAAATTATTCTAAATATAAAACTTATTTTTAGAAACTAGTAACATTTCTGTCTAATTAGGGAGTATTTTTTTAACATGAAACTTATAACTGATTTTGATTCAAAAAAAAAAAGAAACAAAGGATATATTTATATGTAAGTGGTTTGATTTGATATGAAATATGACATTGACAATCGATTATCTTTTTTTATTATGACTTTTATTTTTCAATGTCCTAAAATCATTAAGTTTTTATATTAAAAGACATGCAATTGAAAGCAGGCTACGTCATCTTACTATAATTAGAAAAAAAGTATAAGGGCAGTAGCGTGGGTGGACCAACAACTTACACGGTGAAACGGTGTCGTTGAGCGCTGCATTTAAAAAAAAACGGAAATAAAAAGAATTCCAGCCTAAAAATGGTTAAAATACAGTTCATGAGTAAGTACGTCACTTAAAAGTAAATTCTCGAAGTAATATACAAGGAATTACCAGTGATTAGCAAAAGTTTTGAACCTGATTCCCATTATTCACGGTAATCTAAAAATATCTTACGTAGAATCTCTTTAGTACTAAAAATTTGAAGTTAAATAACAACAAGCCTGAACAGACAATGGATCTTTATCAAAGGAGAATCTTAATCATCATGTCTTATATTACATAACGAAATTGCTAAAGGAAATAAAAAAAAATAATGAATATTTCTGGTAAGTAAATTAAATGCCAATTCTTGGAATAAGAATTTATAGTAATTTTCTTGGCATTGAACTTCAATTCAAAGGTAACGTCACGAAATGGCTTTTGTTTCTTCGAAAACAATTTTGCACTGTTTTTTTTTAATGTTTAACAATTTAATTGGATAAATTCCTGTACATTTATAGAAAAATATTTTCTTGTATAAAAACAAAAAATACCCTTTACAGTTTAAGGGTGAAAATATATGATTTAATAATTATTCTTTGAATAAATTCTATGAATTAGCTTTACGCATGTTCAGACTCTTTTGTTTTTACACGTGACTGATCAAAATTAGATATAAAACCATCACATTTATTAAAGTGTTTATTTATTGAACACAGGATTGTATTAGAATAACAGAATCTCTTTTACTTTAACTTGAAAACTGCCTAAAAATCTGTTGGATACACTGACGCGATTACATTTTGAGCTTCTTTTAAGAAGAATGAACTATTTTTGCACTCCGAAAGCGTTACGAGGAGTTTTTACTTACAGTGCAAGTAATGTGTCACAACACAATCATTGGTTGTGACTTATTTTATTTATTAATTTGAATCTCATCCTTTGAATTTTGTGTGAAGGTTATAACAATGAAGAATGTTGTTTCATGATGATGAAAGGTATGCCATATCACAAAAACTGCAGATCCATTTTTTCATTTTAAATTTGAGTACATTTTTAGGAATATCATAAATCACTAGAAGAAAACTTCTTTGAACGATGCTCTTTCTAAGAATCATATCATTAGAATAAATTTCTACTTTAATTATTTTAGATGTCAAAAAAACATTAAAAGCAATAAATAATAATAATAAAATATACGATATGAAAGAAAACAAGGAGGTAATTTTAAAGAAGATATATTCGTAAAGAAAATATACAGTTAGAAAGTAACAGTGAAGCGCATTTTTGAAAAGCTGAATTGAATTTTGAATTTCATATCATAAATTATTATCTTCGCATTTCATATTTTTATTAAAATTCTAGCGCAGACGTTCAACTGTGTCCCAAATACTCAAATTAATTTCAAAATCAAAATGAAATGCGTGAAAAGGAATAAAAATGATGACACACTTTCTTTTATAATGCTTCCTGTTATTCATTTTCCGTTAAAATATATTGTATGGTGTGAAATATATATTAATATTTGACACAGTTGTTGTTGAAATATGTGCAAAATAACATTAATATTAAATATTTTTTTTCCATATTAAGATTTTATTATGATTTTGCTACCATTTTCAGAGTGCGTGTCATAATGCGTTTCAATTTTTCAGACAAATATCTATCTGGCTTAGTTTTGAGTTGAATCTAAAATGAAAGCATCACATTTCATTTTAAATGCAAAAGGAATATTTTTAAAAAAATTAAAGAAATTTAACCCTTTCCTTGCTGGTGCTCAAATATTTAAACGGCGATTTGAAAAACGGTTATTTTAAAAGTATTTTATTGAAATTTTGATCAACAAATTGCACAAATTGTTAAATGAAATTGAATATTTTTCTAGAGACAATTTTTAACTTGATATTAATGGGTACGAGAGGGTTAAAACGATCTGTTTTTCTGGTATGCAGATGAAATGTATTTCATTTAAAATTAGGAAAGTGTTCAATGCGACCAAAATCAATTTATTTCAAATTTTTTCCAAACAATTTCTTCAACAGAGAATTTCGTATCAACCCCTCAAGGAAAATTTGCTTATAATTTTCTGAAGGGTTGAATGCAATAACGAAATATTTTTGATAACATTTTTTCATACAAATACCGTTTAATAAATATTTCCATAGAAATTTTTATCATTTTATTATTACATTGTTTGCGCTCGAAATAAAAAAAAATTGTATTCCAATGAATTGTTATGAATATGTGAAAAAAGAGATGTGATAATAAAAAAAAGATTATGAAAGATGTTGTGATAAATATTAAAATATACCGCTAGTGTCACTCTCACAGTCTCCAACTGTCGTGATTTAGGTTCATTTTATTTTATTTTGTTCTAACACAATTTCAATAAGAAAATATGCACATTCTACCATCTATGAACAAATAAAACTTTTAATAAGAGAAATTGTACGTTCAGAATTTGTATTTGAATTTATTTCTTCGTTCTAATAACAAAACTCAAATAAAAAAGTACGTGAAAAACTTTACATTTATAGTTAAGGGACTAAGGAGCGTTCGTACTTTTAAACTATAGAATTGCATATAAAATTTAATATAAAAACTTATTTTATTGTAAAAAAAATTATGTATTTGCTCTAAACTCAGCTGAAATGTATGCAGCTATTTAACTTTTACAATATACTCAATTCACAAATCACGTAATTTTTTTTTTTTATTTTCATTTAAACGAATGATCAACTTTAATTTGTTGAAAACCACGTTTGAGTTAACTTTTCTTTGCACAACTTTTACACTATTTATACTAATTTAAATTTTGCATTACGTTTCTTTGTTGTAAGTTTTTCGTTGAAAGTATATTTATTTTTTTTTCAAATTATTATAAATGATCTTTGAGCATTATAGTGTTTTGAAAATGATGCTGTCATATCACCTGTTCATTCTTTTTCATATAGATATAAAAGAATTTGTGGTAAAATGAAATAAAAAAGAATAAAAAAATCACAGAAGATGTCGGTAACCGACAAGATAAAGATATATTAAGTAAATATTACTTCTTATCCTTTTCCAACTGCTGCTTATCAGCTTGAAGGCACATTTGAAAGACATTTATTGTCTTGGTTATTGTTCAAGTAAAAGAAGAAAAAAAATTGTTGTGTTAAAATTATTCTAAAATGATCTTGTTGACATAACAAACATATCATTTGTGTAAAGATGAGTTACGAATTTGTGTGAATATATGAAAAATAATGGTGAAAAAAGTATTATTATGATAAAATAATGAAAGTGCTTGCTCGAGACTCGTTTATTTTACCCAAGACACGTGCGATTAATGTTCTACTGCAAAGAATGAAAGAATAAGGTAAAAGAAAAAGCGTGTTACAACGATCTCTTTAACAGACATTTTATCACTTTACATTTTCTTTAATTTTTATTTAAATCAGCATGACTGTGATAACGTTACCCCTTTATATAAATTTATCTTAACATTTATAAAGCAGTGTCAATTAATTTATTAATTTTTCTTTATGTTGAGCTAAAAATAGGATCAAAAGAAATTTGCGAGTAAAAATACTTAAATTAATAAAAAAAGTATTATTGTCAATAATCTTTCATTTATAAATAAAAAAGCAAATTCATTTAAAACCATCTTTATCTCATTCACGTCCACTCAATTTCATTGACGTGAGCAATTTAATTTTTTTGAAGAATATTCGAATATTACATCAATGACACTATTAAAGTTTGGTGTGTTCTACTTTTATTTTACATCTCACAGAAGAAAACATTCGGAACGGATGTTAGTCAGAAAAATTTTAAATTCAATTCTATATTTTCCAAGAAATTTCATCTACATATTTAAAGAGATAGGAATTTCATGCTATGCATATTTTTCAAAATCCATGTTCCCATTTTATATGATAATATCTCTCCTAGTTTCCTACTCGTAAAATAAATAACACAACACGTAAACTTTGACATTTTTAATTACTGACAAAATAGAAGGAAGTGTTATTATAATCATATAAAAATACGAGAAATGCGATACAGTGGTGGTATATTAAAAGGTTAAAATGTTAGAATTATTATGAGAGACAATTTGATCACTTACTACTGTATAGAAGTGTTTAATTAATTATTTTTATTGGGGTAATAATTTTTAGTTAATGTTGTTTTCCTAGCAGTAAAATGCTCTGAAGTAGATTTTATTTTTATGAACTTTAAGCCTTTTGAAATGTTTTTGCTACAAATTTTTATTTACTTGATTTACAGTTCACAAAATAATTTTAACAGATAAGGCAGCGATGACATTGAAATTTTGTGTTTCTTAAATTAATGGAATGAATTTTGAAGGTCATTTAATTTCTATTTTTATTCTCTGTCTATCTCTTTCCTTATTTCTAGTTTTTTTTTTGATTTGTTTCCCAATTTCCATCATTTATAGGTATATAAATTAACATTTTAACAACGAATATTATAATTAATTAATCTGTGTTTGTATTTAATTATCTGTGTCTGCTGTTAATAAAAAGATAATTAATCGTATTTTTATGTTGAACCATTGAATTTTATCATGACGACAATATTATTACATATAAAATTAATTCGCTGGTGAGATTATGTTATTTATTATGTGAAAATCCGATCAAATATTTAATTGAAATTTCGTAATTTGCTCAACTTCCATTTCAAATGTAGAGGGTTTCGTTCAGATTTTTTCAGATTTGAACCTAACGCACCTAATTCACTCTCAACCCAAATCCATCGAGGAACCAGTGGGAACATCCTTTGCCACTGGTTTTGGATTGAGAGTGTACAAGAATCGGCTTTAATGTGTTAATTTATTATTATTTTTTTTTTAATTTAAATAAAAAAAGGTAATTTATTCAGTCACTTTACGTTTATTGTTTATTGAAATAAAAAATCTGATGACAATGCAGATACTTTTTAATTTATGAGTGGTAATTTAAATATTATGATGTTGTTTTTATCAAGCATTGTGTAAATTATGATGATAAATTAGTGTTTTATGTCCTTCCTGTATTGTAATATTTTTTTTTGTTTTAAAACATTATCATTATAATTTTTTTTTCAATAAAAACATAGATGAATGGATGAAAAATTCATTCTCAAACAAAGTGATATAGAAAAAAATGTCCATGAAAATACGTTACGAGAAAAAATCCCAGCATAAATCGATAGCAAACGATTGCTCTCATTCTGGTCTGAGTCCATAGTAAGCAAAACGGTTAAAATGAAATGACCTCACAGACCCTTACAAGGTAACAGTTTAAAATCCATCTACTTTAAATAAGTTGTATTCAAGAAATGTAGCACAGGTTAAACTAACTGCAAAAGTAATTGTATTATGGCATAATTCAAATAAAAAAATTCAGCAGGTGGTAGCTATTATCAATATTAGTACAATAACAATAACCACCTTAATAAAAAATGTATAATAGAAGAATCTGCGTGGCATCTTAAAATAAAAAAAAAATCAAATCAAAACAGTATGCACGATAAAAATGTGAAAAAAATATATTCATAACATTTATTTTTATTTTCTTGCCGTAAAAAGCGCGTTTGAATAAATTTTTGTAAATCAATTTTCACCTGATGTCGTTTCCTTTCATTCTTTTTTATCTTCAATCTCTCAGAATAAATGTGATTATGAACTATTGAAGATGGCAATTTACTGTATGTTTATTTTTATTTTAACATAAATAGATGTGAAACATTGTATAATGTTCAATCTTTTCAAATGTTGTATGAAAAAACTTTTTTTTTTATACCTTCATTTTCTTTAAAGGGCGTATTCAATTTAATAAAGTGATTTTGTTTTATATAAAAGAAAGTGGCATAATCAAATAAATCTCAATTTCTATTATATTTGTGAATGATATTATGATACCAGGACTTCACTTGATTGAAAATTGTCAATTGAATTTGAATTTTAAACAATTTTCGTTCAATTTTGTGATTGAATAAAAAAATTTTAAATGAATATTTTACTTACCCAGCATTAAAAATATGAGATCTGATACTGCTAAACTAAATAAATAATAATTTGTTGCTGTATGCATGGCTGCATGACGCACAATCACAACACATACAATCAGATTACCAATAACACCAGTTACAAAAATGCCAACAAATAATATTGTTACCTGCAATGAAAATGTGAAAAAACAAGAGAGAGAAAAACTTTAATTGCAATGTTCTACAAATAAATTAAAAAAACATGATGTAATATATACAATCAATGAAATAATAATGTGTTTTAACACATAATTGATACAAAATGTATATAATATGTCTGTGAAAAGTTTTAATTGAATTTTCTATTTCTATAGAGGTCAAGTTTATGCCAATCAACGTGATCTTGCTTGTTACGAACTACAATATTCATTGCAATCAGGCTCTTGTGGGAAATGAAGAACTGACCGTTTTTTCTCTGATAAAGTAATGAATGTAGTTAAAAATAGAAGTTTTCAAAAAAAAGGTTTTTTAAGATGGTTATGTAATAAAACAATGTGTCTTTTAATTGGAATCTGTATTGAAAATGGTTTTTTTATCACAAAAGTGTGAAATCAATTAAGGAATTTATTGAAAATATTTTCAATTGAAAATTAAACCACAATTTAAAACCGTAAACTATTCAAATTAAATGTCGGTGTAACATTAATAAAGTGTTTGTCTGTGATGTTTTGATTAAACTCTTATATCTTTTAGCATTTATTTTATATCAAAGCTGTTTTTAACGATAAAATAGACAAATATTTAATCATTTCAATTAAAAGATTTCAATTTTGATAAGACTTGTAAAATCTTGTATTATTTTACAAAGTTGGTGCAAAACTACAGGATTTAACTTTAATTTTCTTATCTCTTACACGAATACAATTCATTGTATACAAAATGTAACGAATAAACAGAGAAGTAAAGAATTATGTTAGATATTTATGAAACATGGTTTAAATTTACTTCAGGCTATTTTTCTGTTTCCTTATTGGTTTACATAAGTTATAGAGTAATCTCAAAAGTGCAGTTATAATTTATATCTGACAAAAAGACATCTGGTGTTGCAGAAAAAGTGTCACATTGTCTAATGCGAACTTTGAGAAGAAAAATTGAAGCGACTTGCACGAAAATGAAAAGGAGCTTGAACCAATTAGTTAATCAAGATGAACTTCCCTTCGCATCTTTTTCCCCATAAAGTGGCGCCGGATGAATAAAAAAAAATATTTTCTGAACTAGAGTTTTTAATTGATGTTTGGTAATTTTTCCAGTTGTTTTGATTTACTTGAGTAATCAAGTATGACAGCATATTTTTTAAAAACAAACAGATAATTCTACGCAACAACGGACATGAAATATTTTTTTCCATTTTTTTCATGCAAGGTCCTGAGAATGTTTTTTTTTCAAGTCTTTGCGGATAAACTAATCGAACAAGTTCAAAATATGGGCTCCATCATTTGACTTTGCTAGGCCTCTGCACTGGCCTCAGTTAGACAATGTAAAGATCATGCCTGAAAATTGCTACGTATTTTATAAAAAAAAAACAGATAAAAGGAGAAGGTCAGATAACAATTAATGTTGTTACAGAAAAAACAAATCAAACTAATTCAATTTGATTTCAGGGTAACTTATGAATAATTCAATTGAATTCAACCATTTACCATAAATAAAAAATACATATATGTAATGTTTTTGCTTTAAGAGCAAAATTTTCGTAGAGTAGAAATAAAACAAACAAGCATAAAATGTAAAATCATGAAAAACATATTGTACTGAAAGTTTTTTGTTTTCTAATAAAATTACAAAAAAAAAAAATAATGGAATAATCTTTTCATAGTCTCTTATTGCATCTCAAAAACGAATTCTAAAGGTCTTTAATTATTCGTTTCCTCTGGGTAGCTGAATAGTTTGCATTCGCACGTTCAATTTGCTTTAAAACTACAACTAGATTGTGTTTTTTTTCTTGGAAATATATTCTTAATTTACATGAGAATTGAATATTTATGTTTTGGTGTAATACTTTTTGTATTGTGTACAATTTTTCACTTTATGCAAAATATTGTTATTTTATTTGCAAGCATACGAATAGATTGTTCATAGAAACCTATTCTACCTGGCTTTACAATATTTTTTTTTGAATGAATTTTATTTTCAATTTAACACAAACAAAATAAAAAAACTTACCGATAGAGCTGTTGACAGTGGTAAACTTCTCGGCCCACGCCAGTATTCCAAATATTGTTCTTCTGTACAGTTAAAACTTGGCTTACCCCACATGCATTGCAAACCCGGAGGTTCGGTAGTACCATTAACTGTCTCATTACCACTAATTGCAATTGTGGTAAATAAATCACTAACATTTTGAAAATTGAATAATGATGGTGTTATTGCATTCAATTCAGAGTTCCAATTAGTACCACTCGTTTCCAAAATATTCAGTTCATTGACAGTCATTATTGTTGTATCATGTTTTGATTTATTTTATTTTTGTTAAACTTTGATTAGTTTTCGTTTGAATATAATATTTGCATTTAAATTCGATGAATTTATTTGTTTTTGCTTACATATAGTTGAAATATCAATGAAATTCTGTAACAAAAAAAAAAATTGTAAATAAGTTAATTAACAATCTTAACAAAAAAAGTTGATTATATTTTATTATTCTGAATTTTTGTCTGGACTCATGTTAAATTTTTGATGCAATGACATGTTTTGATAAAAATTAAAGAAATTCCGCAAAACAAAAAAAAAAGTAATTTGTTTTTATTCAATTTCCACGTATAAATATACAAGACACTTGTATCAATTTAACTGAAGATCTTTTATACATTCCTTTCCTTCATTTTATGGAATAGCAGGATATAACATTCTTATTTTGATAAGGAAATTTACCCAGTTAAACTTGCTTCTACGTAAATTATACAACATAAAAAAAAATAAATAAAACTTGTTCAAAGACAAACCTCAAAACTTTTTATTTGACTTAATAGTGACCTACATTTATATTAATATTGTAACCAACTTTCCTTGAATTACTAAAAGATGTTTTTTCTTTTCTGTTTATTCTAAAAATAACCATATTTGAATGATTTTTTGAGGTTAATTTTCTTTGCTGAACTTATTTGACTTTTATTAACATATAATAAGATTATTAAAGGTGAAATCCTTGGCCATGTAAAACTTTCAATTTATATTATTAATAAAAAAGAGAACAAACAAAAAGTTAATCCTTTCAAAACTTTTTAGTGTGGATTAACTCTTGATTTTATTCAAAGCACGTCATTATTGGTCCTTAAAAAGTTTTGAATATTTATTCGATTTATTGAAAACCTTCTCTCAATGAAATAGTAAAATAATTGAAGAATATGAATTTCATTACAAGAAAAAGAGGGTTAAAAAAGTGTCCTTACACCCACCATCATTAGATTTGACGACAAATTCTTGGAAATTATCATTAAAGAAATAGTGAAATAATGAAGAAAATCAACATAATTATATCAATGACGTTGTAATTAAATTAATACAAAGGAGGTCACTAATGCCAATCTTTTAGTTAATGTTTTTGACCAACCCAAATGTACAATTCAAAAAATAGTTTTATTTCTTCTCATTTTTACTGCTCTATAACAGTATGTAAAAATATTTAATTTGTAGTGCATTTCTTGTCGATTTGGATTGAAATGAAAATGGTTGTCTAACAAAGTTCAGTCCACAATAGGACTCTGTGAGACCGCAGTGATGCCTTTGTAAAACCTAACCTAATTAAAGTCCAGTACGTAAATTTCCGAAATTTTTCAAATTTTCTTTGAATTGTAGAAATTAATACTTAAAAAAACGAATTTTTTCACAAAACCATATTCGAAATTTAACATAATCATTATCCTACTATTAAATTTCGATTATTATAGTTCTTATGCTTCTATAGCATGAATTGGAAAGTCATTATTTTTAGTATTCAATTATTTATGAATTTTCATATAGAATAAAAGTAAATATGATTAATGGCAAGAAGAAAAATGAGAAAAGAATAAATTACAAATGATGAGAGAAAATAATAATAGTGATTATTATTTAGATATATAAAAATATACAAAAAATAACCATTAATAATAATCTTGTTAGGCCGAGGAAACTCAGTTTTTGGTATAAAGTTGCACCCCCCCTGATTTTTACTGAAATCCATGATGGAAATATATTTTTTTTTATATAGGACAGGTCAAGAATGTATTATTCTACGGAAAAAAAGGGTATCAAAGAATGTAAGCTATACTGCTCTGTTTGTCACATAGATGAAAATAATGCGATTGAGTCTCCAACGTTTAATGGACTTTCACGATGTGAAATGAGCAAAAACAATAAAAAGGCAGTTTATGGCAAAACAGCAAAATACAATGAAGCTTAGGTTTTGTTTGATAGACTCAAATGTTCAATTTTGTAATTTTAAAACAAAAAAAGTAAAAGAATGCGTTAAAAAAATATATAAATTCAAATATATATACACCCATACCCCTTCATGGTGTTTCAAGAAATGCAACTTTATACCGAAAACTGACTTTCCACGGCCTTATAATAAAAATATATAATAGAGACGTATAATACTACAAAAAGAGAAGAAAAAATATTCTTTTTTTTTCATTTTATCATTTATTTTGTTTATCAGATATCAGAAAATCAGTCATAATAAACAAAATTTACTAAAATAATCGTAAACTATGAGCACGAGTGCATTCTCATTTTTGATGGATTGGATGATCAGAAAGTTTGAAATGTTGTACAATTCGATTTGGTCCGTAGACAGAGATCTTTGATTGACGCTTACAAAATCTTTGACAAATCCACTTTTTAACGCATTTTCTGCTAATTTTGATAAAAATTTCGAATTTTATGGGCAATCTTTTATAGTCTATGCATATAGTGCGGGGTGGTTTGCGGGGCATTTTCAATTTACAGTGTAATAATGTATTACAGTTGTATATAGTCGCCAAAGACCCCCAATTTTCGCATTTTTTTCAACTTGATAGGAAACGTACTTGAAAAAAAATCTTCTTAAATCAGAATAATTGAACCAATTAATTATGTATTATATTGATATAAAAATGATTTTTATTTTCAAATTAACAAAACGCTTCGGAGAATTTTAAAGTGAAAAAATTACAACTTAATTTATTTGACATTAGTATTATACTGTAACAATCTCATTATTTCATTTTTATATACATTTAAATGTTTATTTGATATACAAAGTCATGAATAATAAAAAAAATCGTTGTGTAAAAACCAAATTTGATGTTTTCCATTTCCTCTTATTTGTTTTACTTTTCGAACAAAAAAAAAATCAATTTTTATACATACTTCAACAAAAATTGCGATGTTGTACTTATTTTGACCCTTAGTTGAAATTGTAGGGCAGTGCAACGCAGCTCACTTAAGCAAATATTAACCTTGGTTCGGGGCTTTTAAAGCGCAGGGTTGACGATTTTGACAAAAAATCCAGTATTATAATATAAAATTGGCTAAAAAATTGAAAAAATTCACTCTCACATTCAATTCTGTGATAAGATCTAAGTTTTTTCATTTCAATTTCAAATAACTTTTATAAATTTAATTTTTATCTCAAAAAAATTCGTTTTATAATCTGAATCATAACCATTTTCTTATCTAGTTTTTTCCGTCTCTTTAAAATTAAGAATATATTAACAATAGAAAATCGTATTTCTCTTTTTTTTTGCTTATATTTGAAGAGCTTAAATGATAAAGCAATGTTTTTGATGTGAATGGTGCATTCGTATATTTTATTTTTAAATGAAATTGTGTTATGACGCTATTTTTTTAAAATTGTAATGCTTAAACAAACTAAGGTCATTGTTTTGAGATTTTGAATAATAAATAAAATTATATCTTATCATCAGTTGTCATCTAAGATTGTTGAGTAAAAGTTTTTTTTTAGCATTTTAAATGATAATTTTACTCTATTTTACGTCAATTCCAATTGTTTTTCGTGTAACAACATGATGAAATTTATCACTTTAATCAACACTATCTTGTTTCAAAACAACAAAAAAAAGCATGATGATAATTAAGCGTTAAATGTCTGTTCCCTTTTTGTTTTTAAGGTGCAAATAAATTTTCACACTAATGAAGAGATATAAAAGTTTTGTGGCACAAAATTACACATTGTAAAATTTCCAATTAAAATCCTTTTAACTTTCTCATTGTATAGTATGACAAGGACAGTTTTCTCATTTGTAATTCACTTACAACAATTTCATGTAAAGTAAATGAACAAACAGCTGCAATAATATGAAAGCAGTTTAATTGAATAAAATAAAAAAAATGTGGAAAAGAAAAACTATTTCTTTTAATTTGTTTTCGTTTTGCTGTGGGAAGTTGAAAATAAAAAATTATTCAGCTACTTTAAACTCATTAAAGCACACAATTTTGCATACAAAAGTAGTGTAAGGAAAAGAACTTGGTTTCCTTTTTAATGCTAATGAAAAAATATTATTCATATTACTTTGAATATCTCGTTAAGATTAAAATCTTGTTAAAGTTAAGAGGGCATGCATATTAAACAAGTTTAAAGTTTTAAAAGTTGATAGAAAGAAAATTGAGAAATTTTTACGGTTTTTTTCCTTTCATCACACCCTCAAACCAAAACCAGAAGGGCATCAGTGGGAGACCAGTGGGAAAGGGTGTTCCCACTGGTGCCCAACTGATTTTGGGTTGATAGAGCAGGTATTCAGCCATGCTCATTGCCTTAGCTTTTATCTGTGTCGCAATTCATCACAAAAAATTCCTTTGAACTTTCTCAAGAATTTTCACGTTATTTTTTTCCAACTGTCGCTCACATTTCGTTCTTTCATTTAGCATCTCTGTTATTGACATAAGTTCAATATAAGTCAAAAATTTTCCATATATTTTTAAAAGCTGTGTTCACTTAAACACATGTCTTGCATTGAAGTAATAACGAAAACCTTAAAAATATGTTGTCAAATATTGATTGTTTTCTTATCATTTTCAAGTCATCAGTATTCTATGAAAACACATTCATAAATAAGAAAAAACCCACTCTTAAATCTACCTTCAATGAGTTTTGATTAAGAATGTGATCTTAATTTAGGAGTTCTTATCAAGTTGTCAAAATTTTTTTCCATTGACAAGTAGGTTTTCTTTTCTTCATCATTATTCTAGCTTTCGAGAGAACAAAAAAAAACTGTCATATGAATACAACAATGATAAGTTGGCAGAAAACATGTTTTGTTTTTAGTGGTATGCTAACAATAATTCTTTTTCTTATTCATACATATAATAAAAATTTATGTGTCATGGAAACAATTTTTTTCTTTTCAAGCATCATTGTTTTTAACATAAAACATTTTTTTTTGTTGAAAAGGTATTCAAATTCATTCTGAGTATCTCATATCAAAACACAATTTAGAGCAATTTCTCAATTCATTAGTGATTTTAAATATTTTTTTTTTAAAACTCATCATATTATAAAATATATCAAATTGATGAGATAATGAAGATATTAGATTAAAATATTGTTGAAAGATTACTTCTCTTTGACAAAGTGTTTTTAGTAATTTAATCCATGTGTTTTACAAGATTATCATTTAAAGTAATTAATCAAGTGTGTGTGTGTGTTTTTGCAAAATTATGAGTACCTTTTTCAATTTTAATGTGATTACATCGTTTATAAATTCACTTGGATAAAAAGGGCTTTTGCCATTTTTTGAAAGGTATGCTGACGAAGCAATTTTTCCAGTTTTTTTTTATTATAATTTAAGATTGATGTATATGAAAATCAAAATATTACGGTTAGAAAATTAAAATTTTTATTTGTTTTATGTATTTTCATCCTTGCTCCAAGGTAAAACTCCTACTTCCATAATTTAATACAATAAAGTTTTTGCATATTAATGATATTTTGATTACATGTTTTTTTTTTCTTTATAATCAAGTGTTTTTGTAATGGTAAATTTTGAAAATGATATGTCAAAATTAAGTCGATTCATTTCGGGATTTTACGAACTGTTAAATTTATTTTTACTTGAAATACAAATTAATGACGTTAAATGGGAATGTAATTTGATTATGCGTAAATTGAAAAATCGTCATAAAACCAAATCTTAAATGAAAAAAAAATAATTCTAATTTTAGTGACAGTCAATCGAATACACGCGTTCTTTGCTAGGATGCTGCTTTGATTTTTTTTTGAAATTATTTCATTTTCAAGTGTTTGTTACTACTAGAAACAAACTGTCCGAAATTGAATTAAGTTAAAATTAAATATAATTTGAAGACAATTTCATGTTGTCAATTAGATTTTCATTAAGGTGGTAACTAGGGAATTAAAAATCGTTTAAAATTAAATTGACATTCAAAACTGAGCTACAAGTGGTGGAAACAAAGAAAATATTGTCGAAATGTACCAGAGTGATCACTTTGAATAGTTGGAATTTTTAACATTCCTTTAATGTATAAGACTTGGAAAATATGTCTTTGAATAGATTAATTTGATCAAAATTTAGTTTCGAGGAAATCTGACGAGACTGCCCAATTTCTGGGAATAAAATTTTCTTTTTGTTTACAAAATATTTTAGAGTATTTATATACGAACTACCTGTATTTAGTTCCTGGTCCAGCACTTTTGAAATTCGGTCAGTAGTACTTTTTAAAATTTTCTCAAATTTTATAATCAAGTCAAAATAATATACATAAAAAATTCCAGTGAAACCTTAATTACCTTTTAATTGTCTACATTTTTGTTGTTGTTATTGTTGAAAGAAGGAAAAAATTATTTAATTTCAAGCTTTTAAATTAATAACAATGAAAGGATTTTAAATTTAATACTTTAATTATCTTTTTGTTCATTATTCTGTTTAATAACACAAAATTATATAAATTTTCATGCAATTACAAATATTTTGTGTTATCTGAACAACCAGACGTCTCCATTATGCACGATGCTTTGTAATAGAGAACATTCAATAATAAACAAAATATGTGCATCTAATTGACAATGAAAATTTTAATTAACTTTATTGAGAAAAGTTTAATTGGATTGAGTTACAAAACCGACAATATTATTATCATACAAAGTTTCGAATATATAATTGGGGTTACATGATAATAATTTTATAATCATTGTTGTAAGTTTTTAACTTTTCTAAAAAAAGGTTGAGTTATCTTAGTTTAAATTTTTGAATTCTATATAGATAGAAGTTTTGGAAATTGAGGTGTTAAAATAAAAGATACCGAATTTAGTGTCTGTTACTTTAAATGAAACCTAATTAAAAGTTCAAATTTCACTTCCGGTGAAATAAATTTACTTTCTTTCGCACAATGAATAAATTTTCAAATAAGAAAAAAAAATAAACAAAGAAATTATTTGGCAAATTTTATCGTAGATTTTTGAAGGTGAGTACATTTTGGCTGAACTTTAACAACTCATTGTGAAGAAATTTCCAAAGTACTCGGTCTTGAATATGGGATCATTGCAAAGCCCAAATAAAACTCGAAAAAATGGAAAAAAATATATTCAAGGAGTTAAACATTTCATGTACAGGTTTGTACCATAAAGAATTTTCCTTGGAATTGTAGTTTAAAATAACCTTTCATTTCACTACTTCCAGGATATAAATAAATTCGAATCATGCTCAAGTAATACGAGACCACTGGGCGAGCAAAGTGATCTCAATAGTGCATTTTTTTCATGAAACCCTTTAAAATAAAGGAAATTCGAACCTTTATTCACTGAATCATGAAACTCAAATCTTTATTTATTTACCTCATAAAAAAAGTATAGCTTACATTTATGGAAAAATTGATTGAATACAAATAAATTTTTTTTTCTAATTTTCATTCGACTCAAATACATTAAAGAAAATGCTCGTATACACATTCAGATAAATAAACGCATTATATTTCATGGTTTTTATGTGTCTTGATTGATCAAGATCAATAAATTTTTCTTTTTTATTAAATCATAATATATTTGAAGAAGGCAAACAGACACCCATAAAAATATTTATACATTTTATCTCATTTTATCCAAGTCAAAAGATCGGAAGGTTTTTCGTGGGAAAAAGAGAAAAACTCTGATAATCCTTAAATTAATGATAAAATGTAAAATAAACGGAATTCACACAAAAAAGTCCCACATTCATGGAAATTTATTGAAATTTTGATCAGGCCCAAGTGGGCGTTACCTTTGCTCACCTACTTAAATTCAAAATGTCAAATTCAAAAATTCGTGTCTATGTCAAACATCCAATGTAAAAATTCATTCATATTTTTATTATGAAAGTAAAACATTGTAGCTAAAATTTATAAACGCCAGAACTCACATTAATATCAATAAAGTATTAAATTTCCTATAATGCTTTATTTCCTTACAATTAATTTTTATTTTTATTATGATTATATTTTATTTAACTTTTTTGTATTATTAAATTTTATCTCTTATTCACGATTTATGCATTAAAAGTTGAAAATTACGTTGAGGAAATGGAAAATTTGAGTTTTTTTTTGAGAATTCGAGAACAAAACACCTTTTACATAAATTTTCACCTACTTGATGTAATTTCAGGATTTTTCCTCGTTTTACTGTTAATTTTTTGTGATTGTGGTTTTCATTTAATGGTGATATTTATGGTTTAATACAATAAATCTCTTTTAAAATAAATTGGTATTAATCTTCATTATTTTTTTTTCCAATTTAACACAAATTGGATAACAATCACTTGATTCTTTTTTTTCTTTTATTTTTATGTGACCAAATAATTAATTTGCTATCAATTTTAATTGATGTTGATTTTTTTTATTTTATTTTTTTTGAGATTATTTTTCACTGAAATTGGCCTTCAGTTATATTTGGCTTTATTTTTTGATTTATATTTTTATTGTCAATAAAAAGTAATTTCATTAATAAAATTGGATTTCACAATTATTTTAATTCACTCGTTGTTTTTTTTTTTGATTTATTTTTTTTGTACATCACAATTTCAATTCAATTTTAAATTTGATATTTATCTATGTGATTTCAATCAGCGTTTCAATCAAATGAATATATAAATTTTTTTATTGAATTTATTAACAATCATTTAATTTTTTTTGTTATTTAAATATTATTTATTGGAATGCGTTCAGTATGTGGGAGTTTAACTCAGTAATTTAATATCAATATTGATGATATTTTAATAAGTGTGATTTATTTGCAAATAAAATAATAATTAAATTCACATGACACTGATCATCCAATGATCTATTTAAGGTGAATTATTATATTTATCTGAATAATTAGAAGTGATGCATTCGAGGCCACACAATAGAGACCGTGTTACACATTTAAGGTATTTTTTTGTCACGTCTATTCAGTTAGAAGTTCAAATATCTACTAAAGAAAACTTGAAAAAATTGTTTGTCAGAATTTTGTTGGTGATTTTTCTTTTACACAATCCGTGTACATTTCTTTAGTAGTAGAATGTTTTTAGTACAGAATTCCATTCACAACAATTTTTAAAAAATGAGGGGAGACATAATTGTACTAAAAATGAACATTTTCAAATGAGACTTCAATGTCTCTCAATATTTGCAACAGATAAGGAATATGATCGTATATAAAAAGTCACAGCTGATAAAATAACATTCTCTGTTTATATCATGTTTACATTTGATGTTGTTGAAGTGTATGCAGTGTATCAAAAAGTGTTTATATGGATGGTGTTCAAGCATGTATATGACATTGTTCATTAAAGTATTTATTTGGCGGGAAAATTTTGTATAAAACATACAATTATTGTTGGTGTACTAACACCAATTTTTCATTTACTTACCGATTGTATTGGTTTTAACTCGTATAAAGCAATTTTATGAATGAATTTAAGTATTATGTTTTATATTATATAAATAATTAATGATTATTTTTCCTTTCGTTTCACGTTTTATGTATACATTATTTTCATTTTCTGTGGGAGAGAAAGTTAAAGGTGAAATAATAAATTGAATTTGACGCCGTAAATGTTTACACTTGAATTTAATTCTAAATTTAAGCATTTGAACGGTTTGATTAATTTTGAGTCACATTTCAAACGTTACCCTCTCAAAATATTACATATTAGTTTTGTGTATTAAAATGTTTTATAATAAAATCATGATCTAATTATCTTACAACAGCAACTTTAACATAATCTGTTAATAGAAACATGACTTACAACACATGATCCTGACACCTCCTTTTTAATCAAGTGCAAAAAAAGTAAAATCTCATTTATTTGTCACTTCCCTTAACGACATAGGATTTAATTAAGTCCAAGATGAACATTGTTATCGCTCAATGGTTTATTTATGTTTTGTTCTTTTTTCTTCACCATCACACTATAAGGTCATTTGGTACTGTGTCAGAAAGATCTGTAATTAATGAATATACACTTTTATTCTTAAAAATATTTCATGCTGTATAACAAAAATTAACATCGAGGAGAAAAAAAAACTATATAAAAGGCAATAAATTACAGTCATGTAATCAAAAATGAAAGTAAAAGTCAAAGAGCGTGTTATTATGTACTTAACAGATGAAATGAGATGAATAAAATTCTTAAGCTTTATTCATTAATCGCATTTAATGTGAGTGTGCGTGTGTATGCTAAATAAGTGACAAAAAACCTACAAAAGCAATATTTTTCACTTACTTTTACTACTCCTCGAAAGAATTTTCAAAGAGGAAAGAAGGTAATCAAATTAATCCCACAGTTAAAAGCCATTTATAAGATTCTGAGCATCATCGAGGCGGTAGATGGAATGCTATTAGGATCCTAATTTTAGCAAATTCTGATGATTTTATTAATTTCTAAGTGAAATGATGAACATTATTTCTTAGAAACCTCATGTTTTGACATATTTTTTTCTTTGAATTCAATATTGAATGATGTTGACATCAATAACATTCATTTCATATTGCAAATGAATTTTAACTTGATTCTGTAGAAAATTTAACTAGTGACCTTTGACAAACTAATTTTTTGATATAAAAGATTTAAACGTCTAAAGAAAAATTTTATCAAGATAACACCACCTTTACAGTTGAATGAGTGCTACTCTTAAAATTAATTTTTCCCATAAGCTTAATTATTTTAGTATCGATATCATAAGTTTAATATTCATCTCCTTTAAGTAAGTAGAAAATATCGACTGTGCAACAAAAAAATCATAAATTTTTGCATTCGTAAAAGAATCTCTTTTGGTATTCATTCGAGGTTTCTGTTTGAATCATAATTGTACAATGTTCAAATCCTGACTTCTCCTTAAACGAACTCCTTGCCTTAGAGGATTTAGAGAATTAACTGGACAATTTTGAAAAAAAAATTGAGTATTACAGTCATTTTTTTTTTGTTTCACCGTGAAATTACCAAGCGACCTTTAATTTGGCACAAAAAATGAATAATTAATGAACTATTATGTGATATGAATACAGAATTCGACTACTACTTATACATTTTATATTCATCTCAAAATTAATTATACATACATACAATTTTCTGTTTCATCTTTTTTTGATTCATATTCTAATCCAAGTTCTCCATCAAAGAAGAATTTTTAGGTACAAAAACTTTCATTGAAAAATATTTATATCATATGAATTATTACAATTCATTACCTAGCAATAAAAAAATAGTACGAATTTAATCGTGTATCATATTTTAGTGAGTAACCCTGAAACTCAACATTTTTTTCTCTTTCAATTCACTTATAGTAATACGTAAAGAAAAACTAATGTCCCATAGGAAATATTCATCAATCACAAAAAATATATTAATAGCAATTTTTCTTCTGAATTTTTTTTTATTATTTAACAGAAAAAATTGTAATAAATTAGATTCCAATATTTTTGTCTCAATTGTTGTGAAAATATTACATCAAAAGAGAATAAAATATTATTATTATAAATTTATTAATCAAAGTTTCACCATCACTTTTTTCCTTATCTCTTAATCTTAATATGATAAAATTTTGCAAAAGTTTTTTTTTTAAAGAAGTGAAGGACAAATTTTTCTTCATACTTTGAATAATGATAAATATTGATTATTTCATCGTTATTTACGTCAATGCAAAAGTGACCTTCCCCAAAATATTTTTTTTTCCTTTTTCTCCATGTTACCATGTTTGTCTTTATTTATGAGATTTTTTTTTGTTCTTCAAAGTATTTCATGAATTAATTTTTGCATAAAAGAAAGTAAAGCGACCAAATTTAATGCAAAATAAATAATATTTCTCAAGTATTTGTATTATTATTTTTTTCTTTGCTCGTTAAGAAAAGAGAATCTTTGTGACGCAAGTTTGTTTATTATTATGATGAAATTAAAAAAAAAATCTTTGGAGTTTTTTAAAAGTTGAACACCATAAAAATGAATTCGCATGTTATGTTAAAAGTTTTTATTTCATGTGTGGTATAAAAAGCTTTATTCATTGTTTTATTTTTAAATAATATGATTAGATCTGTGTATCCAAAATTAAATTAAAATTAAAACGGTATCGTTGAGAAGCGGATTACTGAATTATTTTGTCAAATAAAATCGCGCGGCAGTTGTCATAGAGTTCTCACAGAGTTATTACAGAATTTGAAATAGCAAAATATTTCATAATATAATGTGATGACTGACAAAGTAAATTGAATAAGCCTTGCAATTCATCCGCAGACCATGCTAGATTTTTTTTACTGAATTTTCAAGAAATATGACCAACTTTAAAAATTAGCATTGCTGAGCAGATCACTTTGCATTTTAGAACTTTGAACTTTGTTTTGTCGAAACGATTTCTTTTTACAGTGTGTAGCACAAAGCTCCCCACATTTTCTTGAAATTAATATTTATACTTATGTTATAATCTCTGTCATAAACGGTACTAAATTTCAATCATTTACATATATGAAAGCCACGTCTTATATTTTTCCCTGAATTTTTTTTTTTCAATGTGAAATTTGAATCTAATCATGTTGTTGTTTCAAATATGGTGTTAAAATAACATAGGATGTAAATCGTTTCCATGGTGATTGTCACAAAGAAACATATTTATGGTTCTCTAGACAATCATAGCAAAATCATCTTTCAGTAAAGTTCAATGAATTCTCATAATGACCTACATTATAAACAAACATGGTATTTTCAATGAACTAAGGTAAAATCCTCTATTGAAAATCGTTATACCTCATTTTTTTGTTTAGATAAATAACAAATTTGCCTTTATTTTATTTATTTGAATTTTAATAACAAGCCCAATAAAAAAAAAACAATAATATGCAATTCAGGGAAAGAAAACAAAATATTGTATTGATATTTTCTTTAAATGTATGATTTAAAGTGGGTGTGATGTTGTCAAATTTATTTGATTTATGAAAATTTTAAACAATTTAATTTATTTGCCTTACCCAATTATTTCACTTCATTTGACTCATTTTTTGTGTTTGTGTTTTAATAAATATTATTAACTTACCATGTTTTTAGGCTATTAAAGGTAAAAGGTTCTAATAATATAAATCAAATGTGGTGAAAAAAGATCCTTTAGGGTTATTTACATATTAAAAATTAAGGTATGTTTATTATTTGCTTACGATTGAGGGGGCAAATCTCGATTTTTGAAATGAGCGATTAGTTTTGTTTATCTTTTTTTTGAAAATTTCCAGGAAAATATCATAAGATAGCCTAAAACACGATCTAATGGGTTTTCTTTTGTTTTATTTGATTTTTAGGTCTAAAGTATCCATGTTAAGCATCTTAAAAATGTGGCTGCTAGATGGAAAACCTAAAAGTCTATTGGTGAAGACGAAAGTGGTTGTGGTGGCAGTGCAAATTGGCCATACGGGCATTCTGGCAAATGCCAGAAAGGCCGCAGTCTATCGTCTTGGAAAAGTTAAGTTTAGCGTGAATTTTAAAGAAAATCAAACAGAAACCCAGGGCCGTTTAATATTTTCAATCCGCCCCACAGTGGTGCGTAACGTCACGCTTAAGTCAAAACGAGTGGAAGCTATGTTTCAGACTTTCATTAGTCATAGCAGTCAGACATTTTCTATTTTATTTTACAATTCTTCTGGCCTTATATTTGTCTGTTAACATCACGTACGTTTACATTTTTATTCTAAGTAAAATAAATTCCATATATCATATGTTTCATGACTTTAGACAAACTTATCAATTGAATTATCACACCACACTACAGTCTACTAAAATTAAATTTGTAAACTTTCATATCTCATCTCACGCAAAGCACCTTTCGAAAACATCTATAAAATTGTATTTTCCTTCAACGTTTCATGATAAATATTATAAGCCTTATAAATAAAGACCCCCTCGGGACATAACATATCATTATTTTATTTGATTATTTAAACTGTGCTCTTACATTTGATGAGTTTTTTTCGACATTCAATTTATCAACACAAACATCCGTTTTGCAAATCAATTTCATCGAAAGATTCGACATTTGCTTTAAATATTAATCACAAAAGTGATTTGAAATAATTTGAAAAGTAACAAATATATTTACAACGCAACAAAAAAAAATGCTGTTCATTGACATTTATCCTCGTATTTATTTATGATATTTACGGATTTACAAACAAATCAACATAAAAAATGAAATAAGCCTGGTTGTAAATAAATGTAAAGCAGGAGGATATTTTTTTTTACTTAAATTTATAGTAATGATTTCAATACTTTTTTGATCGTATAGTTGTAGTGTGTGTGTTTGTGATTCTTCAGGATTTAATATAAAAAAAAAATGAAACTCACAAGTAATATATTTTATTTTTTGGCTTATAAAAGAAGTATGAAAAGTTTCATGTGAATTGATGCATGAGCATGAATAATTATGCGTTATCGCGTTATGGAAAACATCTAAAAGTAAGTTTTATGGTAAAAAAAAGAAGAAAATGTATGATACAACTGAAATATGTTGGGTCTTTGCCAAAAATATTAAATATTGATTTATTACAAAAATTCAAATTTGAGTAAGAAAAGTCTTTGGGTATGAATATCATTCACATAGCTTCAGTTTTGTATTATTGAAATAACATTTTCAAAAGATCATGATTGTTTACAAGTTGTTTATTTTTACTTGCCAACATCCGATTTTAGTTTTAAGGATTGAAACGTGGGTAGTATTATTTTGAATAATAATGCGATTTTGTAGTTTGCATGAAAATAATAGTTTTGACTTATGTTTTTAGCGTATTCATTTAAAATTAATAAGCCTTTAGAATACCATGATATAAGCAAATCTTTTAAGGTCCTGGATACTTTGGTCATTTTTTATCTCTCATTAAACTCTCGACCCAAAACCAGTGGAGCAAAAGTGGGAGACTAGTGCGAAAGGGTGTTCCCACTGGTTTTAGGTTGAGAGAGAGAAAAAGAACAATCTAAAGAAGCGCATTTTAGTTACAAAATTCAATAAAATGATTCTCATGGGCTTAAAAATTTATTTTGCTGACTCTTACGCATTTCACGCTTTTCATTCAATATGACTCATATAATATCATGTTTCAAAAAATACCCACTGGAAAATTTTTACGTGATGTTTTAAGACTTTTTCGCGATTTTTAAGAGTTTTTAAATTTAGACATTTGGTCGGGAATCTTTGGTTGGGAAATGCAGACATTTGGTTGGGAATCTATCGAAAAATCTTCAAAAATTTCAATTGAAATAACGTAAAAATTCTCTAATGCGTATCTATTTTACGTCATTTGAAGGTATTTACATACATTTTGATATTCTTCTAAAACAACAAGATATTTGTGTATTTTATTTCAAGATTTACTTAATCTACCTACACCTTAATATTCAAAATAAGAATATTCTTTCAATGTAAACGTAAGACAAATATATTATTTATTTTGTCGAACTTTGATATTATTTTTATTTACTCCAAAAACGTGGTGAATAAATCCTTGTACTTTTATTGAGTAACTTGCCTTAAGCATTACGGTTATTTATAGAAACCTCAAATATTCAATTCAATAAATTTACTTGTAGTCGTTCATAAAATTGATGGATGCTTTTAGGAGGAAGCTTGAAAAACTCATTTACATACTAAAACTAAATTGTTGAGATAAACAAAGTATCACTAAAAAATATATACACTGACTATATTTTTTTTAAATTCTAAAGGCATAAAGTAAAGTAAGTAAATTCTGAAACTTATCTACTTATATTCAATTTCTATTTTTCCACACCAAAAATATTTCTACGTATCAGGTAAAAAAAGAAAAATTACTTATGAACACAATAAAAGATATTGCAAACATTAAATGCTATGCTATAACAGCAATGCAAAATAATATTCAGTAAATTAAAAGCATGCTTATATGAATAAGAAAATATTTTATTTTTTTTCCAACAACAGCGTATTATTTTTCTATGAATACTTGTATTATAACAACAATTCGAAAATTATTTTTCATATGAAAAATTTGAATAATTTTTCCATAGTAGATTAATTCAAGTGAAAACATTTTATAATCTAAAGCATTTTTTTTTATGGAATCTAGCAACGAGTTGTTTGATAGCAAAATTTTAAAAATATCTGTTAAATGAAAACATGTTCGAAGAAAAAATAACTGATATTGAAATTTTTGAACGTTGTTCACTGACACAATTTGATGATAAACTTTTCTAATTTTTACAACAAAATAATTACAAAATAAAAGTTTTTTTTTTCAATTAATATTAAATGTTTTCCATAATTTTTCAATAATTTTGGATGTGTCTAAAATTTTACATGTGCGAACAGTGACCAGATGTTGCCAGGCAATTAAAAAGCCAAAATTATATATAGCGTGCGAGTAATTAGGATATAAAGGCTTTATTTTCTATTTTAGGACTAACGAAATATTTAACATTTTAACTTCTAATTCATGTGTTTTGAATAAAATGCAATTTAAAGTTCGTCTGTCTGTCTTGGATTTTTTTGAAAGAGTCTTTTATTCAAAAAATATTTTTAAGGTTTCATTTGGTAGATTGATATGAAAAAACTCCACCGCGATCCTCATGTGGATATTCCTACTTGTTTTACTTTTCAAAATTTTCAAGTAGTGTTTCAGATCATATTTGTAGGGTGACTATCAAGTCTGCACTGAGGCCATCAGTCGGGCCCATTGTGCATACCCTTTATCAACATCCGAAGGACTTAAATTTTGTCCTGTCATCCCAAGCAGTCGCCACCTTTATCTAGCCCTTAACTCAAATTGAGAAGCCGGAAACAGGAACATTTAAGATTGTAAGGTTCGAGCGAGAATCAAACTGCCAACCTTAATATTGATAGTCTATCACGCTAACCACTGTATCGTACAATCCCCAAAAATAGGGTTTAATTAATTGGCCTAACACAAGATTTTTGTTCTAACATTTTTTGTATAGTATTAAATTGAGCAAAGCTAATTAATAAAATTTTATATTTTTCAGTTAATATTTTCATTTTACCCATTCTAAAAATAAAAAAATAGCAACAACTGTTTGGAATAATGTTGAAGTGAGACAAATGTTAAAATAAATGATTTGGTTGGTCTTTAAACAAGAAACATGCAATGTAAAGGGCAAAAAAAAATTTACAAAACATTGTGTGGCAAACCTTAAAGATTTTTTCTTATTGCAGTTACCTTTTCATCTTTGTAATGCCTTTGAAAAGAGATAAAAATTTTCGAAAGTGCAATTTTTTTATAAAAAACTTATTGAGTTAAGATAACACATGAATCCTTTGATATTGATAACAAAGGAATTCGTTGTATTAAATTATCGAACTATAAAATCTTTTAATACAACTTTGATTATAAAAGATACAAAGTTAAGACATGCATTCAAGCAAGCATGCTTTCAATGAAATATTTTACTTAAAAATATCAAAAATTTATACTGCCTGCCATCTCAATTTCAAGTTCATCTTCAATCAAATGCAACATTCTTGCAAGAAAATAAAACTTTCATTATATGAACTGAAAAATATAACAATAATGAAATAAAAAATAATATACAGAGTGAATTCTAGTGATGTAAGAAGATTAAATGAGATTCTTCGTTTAAAATTTCATTACACACACACACTAAAATAGATGGATCATAAATTTTTAATTCAATAAATTCCAATCCACTTTGACACGTTTATAGCCTCTTCTTGTCTTGTTAAGAAGATTCAATATGAAAACTGTTGCATTGATAAGACATTGTCTTAAATTCATTCTTATATCAAGTGAACAGAAAAATATCAATTTAATACCTTCTGACATGATTTTAACAAGTACATAAATGTGTTTAACATTACAAAAAGTAAATCGGATACTCATTTATAAATTTATGTTACAATAATAATAGTAAAGTTGTAACCCCCCGTTAAAAATTTCGATACTTAATGAAGTAATTCTGATTTACCGATGCACTAATTATAATTACCAATACGGTAACCAAATTGAATACTCATTCGGTAAATTTTGTTACCTATTTAATTTGCCTAGCCTCCTAAAGGAGCCCAGAGCTCATCGAGGCGCATTCAATTGCCAACTAATTTAAATTTGAAATTAGAATTAAGTACCGAATAGTTACTTTGTACAAATATTAATTGCCTTATATGCTAATAAACCAATATTATTATTATTATTATTATTATTTGGTAATCATTTTTAGTGATAAAGTAAACTTTGTTAGTGTACTGTATTAAAACTGTCGTT
>LN483390.1:571577-654718 GCA_900002565.1 Culicoides sonorensis | reverse complement strand
TTTGAGAGATACCATGCTTTTCAAAATGACCCACACGATATTCGAGAAAATTTAACGTGGATATTAGGGTAATTTTAGGAAAAATAAATGAACATCAGTCAAGTAAAAACGGACTCTTTATACAATTTTAGACTATGTTTCCTCAGACCAAAAAACTTTTTTCCATATAAAATATATCTGCTCTCGCTGTTTTAAAAATTCAAATTTGAGCTAAAAAAAATTCATTTCGAACAGACCTATTTTTTATTTACTCGAAAAAATGACAGTTTTGACAAATGACAAACAACTTACTTTACTTACTGCTTTTTTCTCGTTCGCTTTTGTTTAAATTAAAATTAATGTTTTTTTGAATTAAATTATTCACAATTTTAAAACGGATGATGTGAATAAAAAATAAATCTACAAGATTTTAATTGTATGTTTAACTGAAGAATTGGAATAAAATTACATTCCATTAAAATTGATTGGAAACAACATCATTTTATTGAATGAAGAATTCAATAAAAAAACTTATTTTAGTTCTCACTACTGCTAATTATGTCAGCTTTACTTAAATATAAAGATTCCAGCTCAAGAAACTAAGACATAACACCTGAAATTGGATAAATTTTGTTAGTTTCACACATTTTTAACATTTTGGCATTACGCGAATATCAACAAACTTTATCTTACCAGTCACAAACTTTCAAACGCAACTTTTGTATGTAAAAGAACTTAGAAGACCCACTAAAGAAGTCGATTCACAAATTGAATTTGGAGATCAAATTGTAATTAGGTGATCAAATTTTAATGACACAACTTTTGAACGTCAACTCCAATTGTATGCCAATTCCAAAGTTTATCACCATCTGCTGGCGACACTGATTACATTCATACATTTTTTCAGGGAATTCAAGCTTTGTCATGCGAACATACGATTTGTCAAATGTACGCTGTCCTGAAAATTTTACGATAGTATAAGAAAAGTAGAAGAGATTCACTACAATGGAATCGCATCATCATGTCTTGTGCTTCTAACTGCATTCTGTCCTTTTTTTGTGCATTCTCAGAGTTTCTGCCAAGTAGTAGTGTTTCAACTCAAAATATTATTAAGGTATATTTAAAAATACTTTATAAAAGATTAAATGACACACACCGACATTTCAGGTACGATTCCCATAAAATTGGCAATGTATTAGGATTTACAACCCAACAAAAAGTTCAAGTGATAAAATTACTTCAGAATGTCCTCATTTATTTCGTATCAAATCAAGTTCCATTGATCTCGAAACATATCGGATCAGGCATTTTCAAGAGGTGACATGACGTTGATTCACGATGTGCGTGAATGAATAAATAAATTTGGCCAAAACATTTAATGAAATTGATTTATTAGAACATTTCAGTCAATTATTAATGACTGAAGAAAAGCAATCGTGATAAGAGAGGCCGTAGACGTACTAATTGAAGTTTTCTCACAGGAACGTGACACTAAAAGTACATTAAATAAAAATTTTGATCACAATGACGTATTGTGCAAGGATTGACTTGCATTGCAAGGAACGAATCAATGCATTTAAATCCGGGATCGAGTTCTGTTTTTCATTGCGTTGATTCGTTCCTTGCAATGCAAGTCAATCCTTGCACAATACGTCATTGTGATCAAAATTTTTATTAAATGTACTTTTAGTGTCACGTTTCTGTGAGAAAACTTCAATTAGTACGTCTACGGCCTCTCTTATCACGATTGCTTTTCTTCAGTCATTAATAATTGACTGAAATGTTCTAATAAATCAATTTCATTAAATGTTTTGGCCAAATTTATTGACACCTATTACTTAAATTTGCTATATAGAAGTTGTCCTTCAAAATGAGAGAAAGAACAGAAAATTTCGTATTTAAGAGTTAAATTAAAACTGTTATTTATTCATTCACGCACATCGTGAATCAACGTCATGTCACCTCTTGAAAATGCCTGATCCGATATGTTTCGAGATCAATGGAACTTGATTTGATACGAAATAAATGAGGACATTCTGAAGTAATTTTATCACTTGAACTTTTTGTTGGGTTGTAAATCCTAATACATTGCCAATTTTATGGGAATAGTAGCTGAAATGTCTGTGTATGTCATTTAATCTTTTTTTATTTTTTTTTTTAAATATACCTTAATATGTTTTGTTTTTTCGCTCAAGGGATGTGGGATGGTAATTTTCCTTCACGAATGTTCTCAAAACAACCTAACAAGATCATAAAATAAGATAAAAACCGGCGAAGACAAAAATTTTCTGTCTTGAATATGGAAAGTTAGGTGAATCTGAGATCATTTATGTAAACCCGGTAAAAACAGACATGAAGGTGATGAAAGCAACAGATGAAATTATAAATAAATTTAAATAAATTACTGAGTTACAATTTAATTCATTTATTTATTAAACCACAGGCAGTTTTACTTTTTCTAGTTTTAATTTTTATATAAAGATTTTATTAACAACTATATGAAACTTTACGCCGCAAACAATAGAAACATAGATTATTCAAATAATTTGTTTTAAGTTTGAAATTTGTATTGTTGGTCTTTCAACAACATTCACTAGCGGTTATTTTTTCATTTCAGATAAAATATTGTTAATTGTTTAATAATCAACTGAATCGATTTGATCGATAAATATCACAAATGACTGATTTAACAACAGCTAAATAAACTTCAGCAGACAAATTTAGTATAATTTTTGTTCCTCTATACTATTAGCATCATTGTAAAAAATGTTTTCAAAAAATAATTATTTTTCGTAAATGATAAATTGTAATATGTAATGAATCTTATATCTATAAAGACTAAACCAAGTAAAAATCTATATACTATTTTACAAATCTATTTTAGAGAAAAATGAACAATATTACTTCAAAATTATTTCTTGTAAGAAAACTTTGACTATTGGGCTTTTGAACAATTTATTCAAGTCAAATGCAAATACGAATCAATCGTAGTAGTATTGGGGTTATTTTTTGTAAGTATTTTGTCTAACCAAATGAAATGTTTTTAACGGACAATGTAGCCAACAGTATCTTAAAAAACAAATGGAAGAATGAGAATTCCCAGACACCAAATAGTTTAAACGCAAATTTGTGAAAACCCATTTCATGACCTTTAGTACATCTTAACCATTTATTCATTTGGTGTTAAGTGTTATTTTTGTAAATACCTCTGTTTTTTGAACATCTTAATTTTTTTCGAATTGTTATTATTTATTTTTATTACAATGTGATCTCCCAATTTTAAACGCACAGACTTAATTCATTAATTATACATTTTCAACAGAAATCTTAAATATGAATTACAGTTCGACAGAAGTTATAAAATCCAATCAGAAATTAATATAAAAATATGAATCAAACGATAAAATGAAAAATACGAAGGGTTTGAGGGATGAAATGTGTCCATAAAAATAAAAATTATTAGTTTTAAATTGAATTATATTTTTTCATGATTTTTCTTGATCAAATTTAAGTGTGTTTAAAATTTTCACTTAAACAGACCAGAAAACCAAGAGATATTATTCCAATCCAAAATATATTTTTCTTTTCATTTAGTTTTTAAGTGATTATAATATAAATAGCTAGATTAATCATCACATATTAAAAAAATAGAGTTAAAGTATTTATTCGTTACTTTAGGGTTAAAACAAGTCAAATATAGTATTTCAATTAAAAAAAAAATTATTGCATTAAAAATGAAAAATTACTCTTAAAAATAAATTAATTTTTTTGAAGGGCATAATAATTTGTCAGGGCCTTCAAAGAAACGTGTGGTATTTTTCTTGTGGCATTTAAAACCAAATAATATTCCTGTCTGGCCTCTTCGGACCTCGGTCCAGTGTTATCGAAATCGCCAGCAAGCTTACACGCTCTTTCACACACATCGTTCAAACATGGAATTGTTTGAACAAGGGAAAGTTGCTGCATATAATCTTCATGGTTTTTCCAAATGTATGAAATTCCAAGACGTAACATAACTCTCTTGGAACGCCCATCGATTAAATCAACGAGGTCAAGAGATTTTATATCATGGTATTTGTCAGTCTTGGAGTGTAATGAATAATCCCCCTTCAGTTTGGCTCCACGTTTTTCATCGTGTTCTTCACATAATTCCAGTTTCTTTATCTAAAAAATAATATTGGATCAAAAGGATAGATTTTAATATTATTATCAACTGGCTTAAATTACTGGTCAGAGAATAAAAATTTACCATTTCTTGTTTTTTATCGAGTGTCACGTTTTTTGAAAACAAACTAATCCAGGCTAACTCAGCACCCAGATACCACGAATGGTTTTGGAGTTTTTTTTCAATCGCCTCTGATGCTCTTGGGCATACTTTTTTGAACCTAAAATTGTTTTATTAATGAAAAACAGTAAATGTATCGAAAAATACAGTGTATTCAAAGCAAGTAAACCCCCATATTTAATTCCATTTTTCTGCCATTTTTAACCATTTTGTTACCCTTTATTGCTATTAATATTTTTCATTACCTTTCTTTACCATTTAATTGCTTTATACCTTTTATGACCATTTATTACGATCTATGAATTTCATGTTTTTATTTTTTTTTTTAAACAATTTTATTTCCATTTATCGCCTTACATAACTTCTTAAAACTTTTTTTACGAAAAAAATAAAAAGAAAATGGGGTTAATTTTTTTGCAGTACAAGATTTTGGACGCGATTTTTTCGATCTCTTTAGATGAATATTTTAAACTATTTTCAAATTTTTTAATGAATAGATCGTAAAAAATCAATTTTTATGGTAGTTTTGTTCAACTAAATCACTCACTTTGTTCTGAAAAGTTGTTGCCCATAATATAAAGTAAAATATTTTCTTGAAAAATTTATAGGTTTTCGTACTACAATATTGAAAAAACGTACAAAAACTGTTATTTATATAAGTATATCGAGCATTTGGAAATGTTAAATGCATGAAAAAACGTTAATTTGTATGGGACTTTTTTTTCAAGAGGGAAAGACATATAAGTGGCATGTTGATGAAAAGTCATTTTTTTTGTATGAAAACATGTAAAATGGTGTATGAAAACTTTTTGGTCCAAACAATTATCTACAACTTTCAAGAACAAATATCATTCCAATTTCATATAGAACAATGACTTTTTGAGCATTTTCGTGTTCAAAATCGTATTTTTTCAATATTTTTTGCTGTTTTTCGATGAAAAATCTATTTTTTTGTATGAAAACATGTAAAATGGTATATGAAAAGTTTTTGGTCCAAACGATTATCTACAACTTTCAAGAACAAATATCATACCAATTTCATTCAGAACAATGACTTTTAGTGCATTTTTGTGTTCAAGAATAAAAAAAATGAAACCCTTGTATTTCGGTTTCTAGTATAGATACACAAAATTTTTATAAGGCAAAATTTTCTTTTTTTTTGATGGACCATAGGCCTGTGCACTCAGATTGAAAATTGTGATCGGCACTAATTTTAGAATGGAATGCCACATAAATAAAAGGGTAAAAAGTTTTTTTTATTTAAAAAAAAATTTAAATGTTAACAAATGGTAATGTACTAAAACAAAATAGCAATAAATGGTAAATGATAATTTTTCATTCGTTTTTGACAACATTTTTGAAAGGTGAAAAACGGTAATAAATGGTAATAACAGGTAATTCAACTAATAAATGATAAAAAGATGGTAGAAAAATAAAATGGTAAAACATGAATTTCAAAAATGGTAATAAATGGTCATGATTGGCAGTAAAAAGCAATAAAAAGTAATAATAGGGTTACAAAATCGTTAAAAATGGTAAAAAGAACAGTAATAAAAAAGGTCCAACTTAATTTGAACACACTCTGTAAATTAAAAACCAATCTTACCAATCTAAATCGTGCGCAAACTGGATGTCGGTGACAGCAGCCTCAGTAATAAATGGCAAACGGTACCACGCCGGTAGATAAACATAAACAGAAAAAAGTAAAAAATCATGCAGTTTAGCAATAAATTCTGAATCAAATGCGAGTTGTTCTGCAAACATATAACATTTTGAGCTATACAATATTTTTGACATCCAGCGAGCATTACTATCTCCAGCAGGTTTACGAAATTGAAAAGTGTTAGCTTTGTCTAGAAGCATCAATGCTAATTCAGCACATTCACGATAATCATCTCGTAAATCAGATTCCAATACAGATAAGTAAAATTTTACCAGCACATCTTTTTGTTCAGGAGACACTTTAAGTTTATTCTTAGTATTTAAGAGTTTGTAATTTGATTTATCAATTGTGCTCCACCAGTCTTTTATGTCTTTCATCTGTGCAATGCTTGGTCCCACTTCATAACATAATAAAAATGTAAATTTGCATATATTTTAATTATATGTTAGAATTTTATTCATTCTACAGTGTGTTCAAAACAAGGTAGCCTCTCACTTTTTTATACCATGCTATAACTATAATAATCATTTTCAACCGTTTTTTACCGTTATCCATTAAGAAACAAAAAAAAGAGGTCTACACCGAAAATACTATTTCCATCGCGGCTTCCCGTCGCTGGTGACGGGCATTTTTTGTGCGACGGAAATTTGCGACGGGAATTTGTAGAAGGAAAAATAAAAAAACAAATTTTTCCGTTTCCGAGTAAAAAAATCATGTTTTCGTATGTTTTAGGTAAAAGTGACCTAAAGCAAAGTTGTAGAGAATATTTCGGGCTACAATTTTGCTTAAATGACCAAGTTAATATTTCAAGTATTAAGAGGACAAAAATGGCAAAATAGATAATTTTGAGTTGATTTTTCGGTTTCCGAGTATAAAAATCAGGTTTTCGTATGTTTTAGGTAAAAGTGACCTGAAGCAAAGTTGTAGAGAATATTTTTGGCTACAATTTTGCTTAAATGACCAAGTCAATATTTGAAGTTTTAAGAGACCAAAAATGGCAAAATACACATTTTCTAGGTTATTTTGAGGTTTTTGGGCTAAAAAGCATACTTTATTTTATTTTGGCAAAAATGATATGAGACAAAACAGTAGGGAATATTATAATGGAGATGAAATGTTCAAAACAAGTTTTGAATTGTCTGAAATTTTGTCATATTCAAACTTTTACCCTAGAAGTATGTTTTTTTAACAAATTTGTGCTCAAAATTGCGTATTTTACAATTTTAAGCCTTTTAATGCTTGAAATATTTATTTGGTCATTTAAGCAAAATTGTAGCCAAAAATATTCTCTACAACTTTGCTTCAGGTCACTTTTACCTAAAACATACGAAAAAATGATTTTTTTACTCGGAAACGGAAAAATTTGTTTTCAATTTTTATTTTTTCTTCTACAAATTCCCGTCGCACAAAAAATTCCCGTCACCAGCGACGGGAAAATTATTTAGAGTGTAAAAGAGGTTTCTAATATGTCATAGGTTCCTTTCTAATTTTCTATCTCTCTCTATCTCTTTATTTTCTCTTAAATCATCTCTGAATGTAATCAAGTCTAAGAGCACTGATTTTTAGCTTGGCCTTAAACAATTAATTCATTTTGCGCGCACTCTTAAGCATGGTGGTACCAAATTGCCCACTTTTCACTTGGTTTTGAGAAGACTCCAAATTCTTATGATACATATTATTTTTCAGTTTCCTTCTTAGTACCGGCATGCCTTGCATTACCCACAAAATGAGTAAATGGTTTACAATCGAGGTGAAAATAAATTTTTATACTTTTGCAAAATTTTGTGAAATAAAATTAATAGTACTGCTATAAATAGAGTAAACATTTTGAATGACTCTTAGTGATTCTGTTTCTCTTTACTAATTCTCTCTAATTTTTTTTAATCGTTATAGATTAGTAATATATGGTAAGAAACAATTTGTTTTAAACACACTGTATAATTTGCAAGAATCAAAAATATTAATTTTTAATTCACAAGCATTTAATGAAGTTATTAACGAACGCACTTAGTAGGCTCAAAAAAGTGTTTATGAATAATATTGTTTAGTTTGATTATTATTTAAGGATTTTATTTTATACATAAATTGTCAGTATGATGAACGACTGTTTTTCACTTTTTTTTCTCTTGGTTAATCAAATTTTCAGATTTCAGAGCCATTTCGTGGGTCTAAGTAGTCCAAAATCTGTATTTTTCATCAATTATGTATATGATTACTCTTGAATGACCCTGCTTTTGAAATACGTTGTGGAGAGTCGAAGAACTAATACAAATTCTCAAGAGACCTGTGAGAACCACCTGGTGTATTAAAATGGAAAGCCCTCTCAGATCTATCTGTATTTTTTAAGCTCTATCTATCTGTTCACTCATTAAGAATTCTTGTCTTGAAAAAGTGTTCAAAAAGTCTACAAAAAAGTTTTAAAATTCCTTTCAGAGTCATCTGGTGGGTCCAAATGAAAAGACTCATAAAGAATGTCGGTTTATTTAAACATCTATGTATTTGTTTACTGGTTAACTTTATTTGAAAAAAATATTTCAGAGGGTCTAAAAATGGTTAAAAAGGTTCATAAGATCCATCTGGTGGGTCCAAATGGAAAACCCCAAAAGTCATGTTTGTCCGTTTAGATCCTCTAACTGTCTGCTCATTAATGACCCTAACTATTAAAAATGATCCAGATAGTCTAAAAACTAACAAAAGTACTCAAAAGCCCTCTCAAAGCTCTCTGTATTAAAAAAAAAACCCCTTGAGAGCCACTTAGTGGGTTCAAATGAAACATTTAACATTTACCTACCTGATTTACCAAAAACACCTTCGAAACAGGTCTTCAGATACACCTCATAGATGTGGTGCCTACAAGCCAGCATCAGGAGATTTTTTCCAAGCCTTTCCTGCAGGAGGGCAGCAGCACCATTCTCAAATCCTGTGTTTGAGCTCGTTGTGTCGAAGACCAGACCTTCCAGAAAGTCAATACACTCATAGTCATTACAAAGGTCAAAGAGATGTTCCTGAATATTACCCCCACTGCCAGTCAAGAGCTTGCGAATCCCCAAGAGTTCAGACCCATGTTTCGAGGTGGCAACTACAGCCAACCTCTCCACATAGTTCTGCTCATAGAGCTCTTGTGTATTGTTCTGGAGGCACTTTTCGTCCCACTGGAGGAAAACAGGAGTGTTTTTCAGGGCAGCTTTGGCATTCTGTTGGATTTCCAGAGCTAACTGGTGTCTGTGCTCCTTTTGGGTCTGGTATATTGCTGATGCCGAGTTCAAATCACTGTTCATCCCATTGGCAGAATATAGAGCTGCACTAAGCCACATTAAATTATTCGGGGTGATGTTCGTGGCAAGACAAACCTGTGTCACAGCAGGACTGTGAATACCCCTAGTCAAGCATTCTTTGAATAAATTTTCTTTAACCTCTTCCTCTTCATCCACTTCGGGTATCCAATCATCATCATTCTTTTCGTTTGTTTCCATCTCAATCTCCAATTCTTCCGTTTCCAATTCAATTCCGTTTTCTTCAAATTCCATTTCAACTTCATTAACTTCACCTCTTATATCATCTTCTTCATGTTCTGTCAACGTAACCGGTTTCGGGTTAAAAAATGATCCCTTGACCTGGTCGTAAAATTTTGTGATGAAATATTGACGATTCGGTTTTTTTAAATTCTTCTTCATACTGTCATACTTTTTTAATAATTTGTCCAGTTTCTTAGATATATTAGATTTATCCATATTAATGTTGCATGAAATTAAAACATCATGAATGTCTTGGACAGTTAGTTTTTTGGCCTGAATTAAATGGCCTTTACCCTAAAAACACATGTAATGCAAATCATTAGTATATCAAATTTAAAAAAGACACTCTTACTTTGACGGTATTCTGAAAATTATGCAAATATAGTGACACTGCATCTTTTTCTGTAAATTTTCCTTCACTTACAAGGTTTAATGCTTCACTTTTGTTAATTATTTCCATTTTTCCACTCAAATAATAAATTAGATTTAAAAAATTCAAATAAATTAAGTACAAATTTCATTCAAAGAGAAAATAACGGTTTCACCAACATGAAAAACTGCAGCATAACATATTAGAGACATAATTTTATTCATGACGTAAGAGCAATACAACGATAAATTTTAAGATAAGAATAATGATCATTATTTTCTCTCGCGAAAATGTCATATATTTGCATACATTGACATACGATATAGATAAAAGGAAGAGATAATCATAAAAACAATTGAAAATGAAAAATATAATGGATTACTAGTAAATTAATTTTTTTTCATAGTGACTTTACATAAACTTCCTAATTATTGTTAGTAATATGAATGAAATTATATAAAGATCCCAACCAATTGTTTCCCCATTCGCTTTCTGCCCTCTTCTTTTTATTATTTTATTCATTCTCATTTTGGTCATACATTCTACAGTACAAGTTAACATCAATCTTCCTTGTGAACGGAATATTATCGACTATTTGTCATAGATGTCTCAAAGATCTGATGTAAAGATATGATTTTATATCATGACTTGAATGATTTCTCTAAGTTAAATTCACAATAAAACAATTGTAAATAAGTGTGGGTGTTCTCGATAGTTTTATTTATGATTTGAATTATGAATAACCTTGTGTGGATGTTTTTTGAGGAAAAGGCCATACTTACTTATTTGATCTTTAACTTTAAACTTTAGTTAATAGAATTTTAATAATTCAAAAAAAGCTAAATTTATGTAAACGGAACGATTTTTATTCATAACTTGTTCAAATTTATATAAATGTAAAAAAAAAAAACTTTAAAAGTACAAATGATCACACTCTTGTCACTTCATTATCGTGATTTTTACATACAAAGCTTGTTGTAAATTTTATGCAGTAAAGTTTTATCTTTGACTCTGATCCCATGACACCATTTAGCCGTGATCATTCAAATTTAGACGTTGCATCCGTCATTTGTTTAAAGTCCCACTTCACGAAACTTTTCAAAGTCCCTGCATTCAAATTGAGTGAATTCTTATTTCTTTGAAGACGAACATCTTTTGTCGTCCAGAGAACTTGGACCTGGTACGACACAAAGCCCCAATACCTTGGATCTTGTGACCGTCACTTAAACATACCTTCATGGGCTGTCCAATACGAACACGTGCAACGATTCCTTGCGAATAAAATAGATTGGATGCAATTGCATGCGAATGTGGAATGGATTTTAACCACAGAATTTGACCAAATATTTGTTGTAACCAATACGACCAACTACGAATGTCTCACTGCTCAGCTTCATATTCATCAAATACCAAATACATAGCTTGAAGTTACAACTCCGGCCTTCCTACGACCCAAGTCCAAGATACGGATCTTGCCATCTGGCATACCACGACTGAAATTTGATTTCGGATATAATTTTTTCTATGTAATACCGATAACATCTAGCTGGATGGTAGCCCATTTGAACTCTGTGAAATAAGCAGGTATAAAGGAAGTTTCTGTTGAGTCGGCCCTTTTTTTATTTTACATCGGTCATTTATTATTCATAAAAACAATCACTGCCACAATACTGACGATTTTCTCATTAATATCATTTTACAGCTAAAAAAAAAAAATAAATTTAGTGGAATTGCTTGTTTGTCTTTAAATGAAACTCTTACTAATGATGTTTTTTTCTTCAATTTTGACGGATTCAGTTGAATCTTCTCTTTCCAACTCTATCCAACCCTCTCTTAGGGAATTATTCTGGTCATTTTTAGCATCTCCGGCTTTTATGCGTGTTCTTCGAGGGTATTTAATGTTTTATTTAAGCTAAAAAAAAAACAAAAAGAATTATCAACAAAAATATTATTTTTAAAAATGATTAAAATATGGTTTTACCTTTATATTTTTGATGTTTCTTACCAATACAGCGAATCACGCTTAATTAATCTACTTATTATGTATATTAATAATAAGAAACATTTAATTTTAATTAAAAAAAACTAAAGCGAACGAGAAAAAAGCAGTAAGTAAAGTAAGTTGTTTGTCATTTGTCAAAACTGTCATTTTTTCGAGTAAATAAAAAATAGGTCTGTTCGAAATGAATTTTTTTTAGCTCAAATTTGAATTTTTAAAACAGCGAGAGCAGATATATTTTATATGGAAAAAAGTTTTTTGGTCTGAGGAAACATAGTCTAAAATTGTATAAAGAGTCCGTTTTTACTTGACTGATGTTCATTTATTTTTCCTAAAATTACCCTAGTGGATATCTTGCAAATGCGTGAACGGTATTTATTTTTTGTTCAAAGATGTTCAGACTAGTTTTAGTACCAACTCTGCAAAGTAAACAAAAAAAAAATAACAATTTTTTTTTATTTATTTATTTTATATTTCTACTCTTATCAATCGTTAAATAATGAGGGAAAAGTCAAAAAAATTTTAATCATTTAACTAAAAGAAATTTTTAGATTTATTTTTGTTCCAGATATTGCTTTATAATATATTTTTTTTTTTTAAATACGGTTCTTAATATTTTTAAATTTCGTTTTATTAAAAAATTTTCTAACTTTTTAATATTTGGTTATATTTTTTGTTTTATTCAATTTTCTTTTGCGCGGCATCCGTATGAATCAGCAAAAAGCATTAGTTTTCAACCATATTGTTTGCTTTGAACAATTTATTATAATTTGAATGAAAATTATAGAATTTTAGCCCTAAAATCTACATTTTTTTACAATTCATAAAATGTTGTATAAGATTCTGAAAGATATTTTTCTGTCGTTTTCAAAACTTATTTTAATTTTTTTCTATGATATCTATTTCTCAAATATTACATTTGCATCAATTTCTTATAATTTGAATGAAAATTATAGAATTTTAGCCCTAAAATCTACATTTTTTTACAATTCATAAAATGTTGTATAAGATTCTTAAAGATATTTTTCTGTCGTTTCCAAAACTTATTTTAAATTTTTTCTACGCTTTGTATTTTTCAAGATATTACAATTTAAAAAATAATATTTCTGTGATTATTTTTATTTAAAATATTTGCCGTAGACTCTACGACAATTAATATACGTACACGATACTATACACATACGTACATGTATACAGAATATACCACCATACTTACAAAGGTATACAATTGTGAACGACAGTTTTAATACAGTACACTAACAAAGTTTACTTTATCACTAAAAATGATTACCAAATAGGTAACAAAATTTACCGAATGAGTATTCAATTTGGTTACCGTATTGGTAATTATAATTAGTGCATCGGTAAATCAGAATTACTTCACTGAGTATCGAAATTTTTAACGGGGCCCGAGACAAACTACATTTATATTGATTCATATGATAATAAACATAAATTTTGTATTGACTATAAACGTCTAAGCTGGAAAAGGAATGAAAAATAATTTGAAGATACTGGAAATCAATAAAAATGGAAAAAAATGTACAACTGTTAAGTATAGAAAAGAGTGATAATTTATAAAGACTATTGAACCGATTTCAATTAATCTTGGGAAAAAAATTCATGAATAAGATGAAGAAACCTAAAAAAAACTGATTTAAATAAAAAAGGTCTATAGATAAAAGGGATTATTTGAGCTTTGTAATGCTTTATCGTTTTATATTTGCCTCCTTTTTGTTTGTTTTTATGACCATACCATGATATGGAAAAGGATGAGCGGCAATTTTTCTTTTACAGTTTTATTTACATCTAATCGTCCTTTTTGCTGTTTTTTGTTTTGAGTTAATATTTTTTTAATATAAATTTTTAATGTATTATTGCTAAACTGTTTACTTTGAATTCAACCTTTGTTTTTCTATTTTGTGTGAAAAATCCGTAAATTAATATTTTATGTGTTTATGGTTTGAACAGAATTTCCTACTTTTTGTATTATATTTCATTGTAACTTTTTTTGTCATTCTGAATTGGCTTTGATCAATGAACGAAATTATTTGTCACTTAATTTATTTAATGATTGCACTTTCAATTTATGAATCAAGAAATCAAAACAACTTGAAACTGAAACAACAAATTTCAAAGAAAGTTCTTCACAACACAAATGATTCACATTAAAAACCTCAATCACACTCAAAAATAATATTATTCATTGATTTGCTTACGTCTTTTTTATCAACTTTTACGGATTGATTAAAGGAAAGCACCTCCGTTTCTTATCAATTTTTATAATTACTCAGAAAAAGTGATCAAATTCTAGGAAAAAAATATCAAACTTAAAATAGACTGATAATATTTCATTCATAAAATCGTTTTACGTTTTACTATATCTGATTCAATGATTCATATATACATAGTTATATGTTATCGCATAAGAATTATCTTTATAATCGTGCCCCCATATTAATCACATACATATTTTCTAATGATAATTAAATTGTATTTAATTTGATACGAGAAATTTTTATATCAATTGATTTATTTTTTTGATTAATTTATCCGGATATATGATGACTAACTTGGGAAGTGAGAGAATTTCTTTTTTTACAATGAATATCGTGCATTGAAATTGTTTTTTTGACAATTGATTGGAAATTTTATGCTCTTATATAAAGATAATTTTTGAAAATGATAGGAAAGTGGGTATTTGTATGATAAAAACGCTTTACAAAAATGAGAAACAAATAAATTATCCATAAAATATGATTTAAAAGTTAAAAAAAAATACAATCGAATTTCTCCGAATTACTCAAGATAATCGATTATTTTACTTTGTATTGAAAATCTTATCAAAAATTTTTATGTTGATAAGTAATTTTTTTACAACTGATATTGCACGAATAGTATTTATAGCGCAGATCCGATGAGACATTGTCAGTACATAATTGGACGGTAAAAGTGAAAAGAAAAAATCTTAAGCCATTATGATTCTTGTTAAAATAATCCTTTTATATGTTGTAATAAACATAGTATTTTTTCAATATCACTCAATGTTCGGAGATGCCAGTAATGTCTCGGATCAAAGAACTAACGCCAGGGAATTTCGTCGTTGCATTTATAATAAGGTTCGTTTATCAAGGCTGTTAATTAAAATCAATCACATATATAATGAATTGCACGAACCCAGACAAAATTGGGGAAAATATGCGAGACATTACTCGTGGCTACCAAAGTTAAGTCGTGAAAATATTGAAACAAGTTGTTGGAACAAGGATCTTAGCATCTATCGCAATGTATTCGAAATTTTGGAAAAAAAATACAACACTAGTGATGAAATTTATGATATAACAATCTATCAACGTTATAAAGAAAAAGCTGATGCTGCTCTTTGTGCATTGAAAAATTATCTAAATTGTACAAAAACGACATCTACTGAAAACGTGAATTGTGGAGAAGAGGTGAAAGTGAATTATTTTTTGGAAACTGACTTAACGGTAAACAATTACTATAGAGATCGGCATTTTACCACTTTATACTTTTGGGAATATCTCAAACAATTCCTTATAAACATATTGGATATAATTGATAAGAAATGTGTCTTTAAATTAAGTCTTAATAAAAGAAATACATAAATGTATTCCAAAATAGATTGAAAAAGAAAAAAATATATTTTTTGTATTGGATGAATAGGAAAAAATTCTGTATACTTTGTTTGAAAACAAATTTGCATTAAAAAACTTAAAAATAATAAAATTAAAAATACAGGGTAATTTTTATACTTTCTGATTTTGCTCTTTAAAGCACTTTATTGCACCCGTAAATCGCGCCTGCCTGCTCTTCTTTGCTTTTTTACAGTTTTATGTCCATTTTGACGCCTGATTGATCTTTCTTGCACTTCATTTTAGAGACATTCAAGAGTCAAATATTTTTTTGGTTCTGAGCACCGTCAAAAGTTTGGAAGCCCATTTTTGGAACTCCTTTCTTTGACAAAACCACTACAATCATGTTAAGATTTTGCATAAAAATTGCAGAACTTAATTTTCTAATGGTACCTTAACCATTTTTTAATATTCTTACTGAGAATCGTAAGTTAGATAATCGTCTGCGCTGTTACAAGAAAAATCTCATATTATAATTTAAATTCACTTTACATAACCTTGAAACATTAGATTGCTTTAAGTTAAAATAAAATAAATTGAATAAAATGTAATATTGTTTTACAGTATTCAAATAAACAACTAAAAAATTTATAATGACATAAGTTAGAATTTTATCTCAAATTTTCCATTACATTTTTTTTACTCAACAAACAGATAACACAACACAACCTGAAATTCACCAATTTCAAATTTACTGCATCTTTAAATCAAAATAAATCTTTTTAATGTGGTCTCACACGACGACAAAACACAATAATTTATAGAATTTTATATTGAACAAGGCAGTTTTATATTGTTATTATGTAGTAAAATCACTATAACAGATACCGTATTATTTATGTGAAGCAACAAAAAATAATAAGACGATATTTATATGGTTTATTGTATATGAAATCTAAGAGAATTGTGTGGAACGTTTTATATCGATTGCCAAAAAAAAATAATAGCAATTTAGTGGAGTAATCATTTCATGTAGCAGATTTTCTTTTTATCGATTTTCTACAACAAAATAAAAACATAGAAATGTGAGAATCATTAGAAAATAAAATGTTTTTTGTGAAACAGAACACGTTTAAAATTTTCTTTTACTCGAATTCGATGGAAAAGTAAGATGTTTTGAAATTAAAGGGTAATTGTGCGAGAAATTTTTAAAGAATGAAAAAGAGATACAAAGTTCAAAAATAATTTAATCAATAAGATGAATTTTGATTATGAAATTTTGACGAAATCAGAATAAATTTCATCTATTAATAATTTTAATTTAATATAAATTATAAGAAAGAATTACATTCATTTACATGAAAGTTAATTTGAATTCATTTTATTCGATTATCAGAGTTTCAAGAGAATTTCCATTCAGCTGCATGGCCCGAATTTCATTGAAATTCACTTTTCCTAACCGTTTTGTGTTTAGGGTTGAATATCAAAATGGGCTAGAACATTTTTAAATAAAATTTTGTTTTCTTATGAAGTAACAAAACAGTTAAAAATAGAATCTTTAAGAAATTTAACAGCTGACATAATAAAGATAAGAAAACAGGTCCATTTAATATGGAAAATTAAAATAAATTTTCTTGGAAGGATATTTAAATGTTTACAGATCAAATTTTGAAGATAAGAAAGAAAAATAGCCAGAAAATAATGAAATTTACAAAGATTGTCCATAATGTACGAAAATTTTACCCAAATTATCAGGAAGTGGCTCAAAAATTGCATTTATCAAACGCCTTGTCAGCGTCAATCAAAGATCTACGACTGCCGACAAAATTGTACATCGGGGTGTTTTGAACTTGGAGTGTATATTAAAAGCCTAAAAACCAACAAAACCTAGAAAAATATACCAAAACTTTTATAAAATTGGTGAATTCGATACATAAAAATGCGCTATTGTAAATTGTTTACAATCACATCCACTTTTTGTTATCTTATTTCTGTTTTTATTGATGAGGTATGACTGGTACAAAGTTTTATTTTCAGACCATGTTTTCAAAACAACTTTCTTTGTCTTTTATCATGGAAAATTTTTACTAAATTATTTTTGTTTGTTTTACTGCTTCATTGTAAATAAAAACAACGGGATTTAAACCAAATTTGTTAAAATCGTTTTAATTTCCCCCAAAATCCTACTTCATCCTACAATTTTCCTACATTTTCCTAATTCCAACTATTATTCACTGTTTCACTGTAATATATCCCAAAACACCTTTCAACTAAGACTTTTTATTAGTACAATCAACTTTTATTTTATGACGTAAATTTGTATTTAATACCGATTGCAATCATAATAAAACAGTACTATTATGAAATTAAGTACAATAAAGTAATAAATAGAAAATTACTTTGTCGATTAAGGTAACAGTGACGAAAAACTCAATTGTGTAAATAAAAAAATTACATTGTATGGAAAATTATTTGTCGCAGTCATTTTGTTGTTGTTTTTTCTTTCTTTTCTTTGTAACGTACAAATTTCATGTCATATTTCAACTGAGGCTAATCTCAAACATTTTATCAAAACATTTTTTTAAACACCAATAAATAGGTCATACGTTTCCTTTTTTCATCTTTTTGTTCATTTAATTTACTTTTTTACTTATTTTTCTCATTTTTTTTTGTTGTGAGGGATTTATCGTGAAATTTTTGAAACATCAGTTAATTTGACATATTTTTTTTTACAGGTTTGTTGGTACTAATGTAAGTTAATATTAAATGAGCTTCAAAAAATAAAGAAAAGGAAAAAGAACCAATTTCAGGTCATTTAAACAATAGTTACCTTTTTCAATAAGTTTGAATGACAGTGCGTGAAAAAGGTAGAGAAAAGTAATCAACAAAATATACCTGGAGTGACAAATCAAAACATAAATAAATATTTATAGAGGATTGTCAGGAAAAACAAAAGTTTAAGAGATTTGGGTGTGTAAAATAAACTTTCCAGTCTTTTCATGTCATTCAATTTTTTCTTTTTTTTAATTGTTTTTGTTAATTAAGATTTGATGATTATAACTGTTGTATTGTAAAATTGAAAATTCATTCAATTTTTTTTTCTTTGGCTTGTTAAGATTTGTTAACATTTTTTTTTTTTGAGTTAAAAGTAAATTGACAGTAATTGAAGGTTACCAAGGTAATTTCCAAAGACTTTAAGACTTTTAACTTTAAGAACGCTTTTGACTGATTAAAGATGCTTAAAAATTTAATGTCATTGTCTTTAAAAGATTCAATTGAAACATGGCCTTGGTCCATTTCTACTAAATTGTGTGTCTATCTTTGTTTGCTGTCACTCACAATGCTTGCAAGCTCTCACTCTACTCCAAAATCATATTCAGTCCAAAAAAAAAAACAGCCAGACACCACTCATAAATATTTATTTTACTATTTTTCCTCATTTTTATTGTCATGTTCATTTTACATTCATCTATTTAACTATTTGAACATTGTCAAGTTTAAAATTGATTGAAAAATGTAAATTGTCAATTTAATTAAAAGTCTTCTTTATTACCATTTTCATTTCAGTATTTATTTATGTATAGACTTAAAAATCTATTCATTGAATACATTATTTCTGTATAGGGTTACACTTAATATAACACTTAATTGAATTTAATAGTAAAAATAAATTAATAATAAATGAAATTGAAACAGGCTTTTACCTTGTCATTATTTTATTGTTTTCATTTAATTTTCATTTTATTTTAATAACGAATACTTTAAACAAAAAAGGTGAGTATAATATTGATGATCATCATTGACAATACTTTTTGAATGTCATTATCATGGTTATCGTCTTTTCTTCTTTTCTTTTCTTTTTGCCATTTAAAATGTAAAAGATGACATTCAATCATGCCATTGTTCAAGTGGTATCTTTTCAAATAATCGATTCATAAATTGTTCCATTATTTGTGTTAGTTTTGAACGTAAGTCGGGTTTCATTTCCTTTAACAGCTCTTGTGAATTTGTATTGATGAATAAATTAAGTGCGGCTTCTGTTAAAATGAAAATGAAAGAACAGTAAAATAAAAAATTATTGTGATATCGTAAGACAAGAAAATATACTTACGTAACACTGCATTGCCTTGTTCAAGGTTTTCCACCCCCATTCTGATATCTTTTACACTAAAATCTAATTTTGCCGTTTCAACGGTCATATATGTTAAACCATTTTCCTCATATGCTGGTATGGCTTTAAAATACACTTTGGCCTTGACATTTTCATATTCACCCCAATAATCACCTTTACCAGAAGCTTTAACGAGCAACAGTACACCAGAGGAATCATAATTTGCACTTACAACAATTCGTGGGATTTCAAATGTAAGTTGATATTGTAAACTGTCAATGTCAGACCTGAAAATGGTAAACTCATGATTAGAATTTAAAAGGTAAAACCTTAATGACTAATTTGTGGTTGGCTTTTAAAATATTCATACTTCTAATTTTATAAATCACTGCAAATATTAAAGAAATTTTACATTAGCTTGATTTTTTTTTTATTTTGCTTCTGATAAACCAAATTTACTAATTTAATACTGTAATACAATTAAAATAAAAGTAAACAACATTGTTATGCTGAAAAGGATGAAAATTTCGATCATATTTTTCGAATTGTTGAATCACGCAACAAAACAAAAATAATTTAACTATTTTAATAACATTAAAAATACACTTAAATATATAGAGAAATAAAAAGCATGAAACAATGAATTTTCAAAATAACATTATTAATTTAGTCCTTTTAAACTAATGCACTACAACCCACTACAACAGATCTAGTAACAAGATAAACTTAGGCATTATTATTTTTGTATAAATTTGACCTTCAACTCTAAACAAGCAAAATAATAACAATGAAAAAGCATTTCTATGCTTTCCTGTATTTTTTTTTATCTCAAATAAAAAAAAGGCACACGCAAAACTACAATAATGACATACCAAACAAGAGTGTATGAAATACAATATTAGGTGACTTTAGTGTTTCGATTCACATCTCATAGTTAAAGTTATAAAGAACTCGAACCACATTCAACGTAAGAGTCTGGTTGAATTATTCGACTTTGTTACAAATGTATTGTTCAATTGAATCATATTCAACTTTTGTTAATGATTCTTTCTCACTTTTAGTTTTATTCTTTAAATGATTCTTACTATACAAAGCATAATTACCTTATCCCGATGGCCGGCTGGCCATAGAATTTGACCAAATCGTGATATTTTAAATACAATTGATTTTTTTCGATAGACTTAAGTTTAGAATCGGATTATTTGGAAACAAAATCTAAGTTTTAAGTCAACAGAAATGAACACGGTCGATGTAAGGGATATCTTTCTGCCATTCAACAGCATGTTCGGTCATTGAATGTAGTTCTGCTTTCGTGCCTTTTTATTGTTCATGTTGCTATTAAGCTAAAGAAGTAAAGAAAAACTTTTTTTTGACAAAAGCAATACAATCAAAAGTATTTCCTTCAAGTTTCCACTTATAAAAAAAGCATAAACTTGTTGAAACATATTTCAAATTTATAAAGAAAACCTTACAATAACTGTATTATATTTAGTGTCATGTGTAATTTGTATGTGACTCTTGTATATTTAAAAGTATTTTTAGAACAAAATTTGTTTTTAAGAATTCCTTTCAATGTTTTGCTTGAATGTAATTTATTGAAAGGGCACGTAGAGGTTTAAGGTACGTTAAATTTATCCCAAAGCATTTCAAACATTGACTATGACCACAAATTAGAGTGACGGATGGAAAAACTGCCTTTTCTGAGAAATACTGAACCTCTTTTATTGTGATCGAATATTTGAATGATTATAACTTAATAATTTTTTTTCTGGCTTAGAAAATCAACAAACAGTTGAAAAAACAAAACAAATTCAATTAATATGAATAATAATACTCAATATAAATATTCGTACACGCAATAACAGGTATTTTATTTTGTAATATGCAAGAATAAAAATCCAAAATCTACCAAGTTCAATGCCCGTAAACAAATCTTCATAAAAACATACATTCAACACTTTTTTTCTTCACATAAATATGACACAACTTGTTTTTGTCTCATTCATTTATTCAATAATTTGCATTATTTACCGTAAACATGTTCACATGTTTATTATGAAATTTCCATAATACTACACATGAGTTATAATCATATTAAACGTATAAATCTCTATTTTATATAGTTGAAAAGAAAAGCGATCAACAGCTGATTTTATTTCCTTCTCATTTCACTCACGTACACTTTGTTAAACAAATATCTCTACAATAATATAATAATAATATATTTGCGTTTAACTCAAACACTAACAACAATAACAAACAAAGCAAAAAAATGAGAATGGAGAAAATAAAAATTTATAATAAAATGCACTACATACCTCACATTAGTCAACGTCAGATTACTAACACCATATGCTTCAACATTTTTAAATGTTGATTTATAGGCATCCGGTCCAGTGCCCAATGATATACTTATCTCATCAATTATTACAGGTTCTACCTAGAAGATAGTTCGTAGAGAAAAAACATATTTGTATTAATAATGTTGTGAATTTGAAAGTCTGTGGTTAAACAAATACAATTCATATCAAAATATTTTACTACGAGAATCATTCTGTTAAGTTACCAGACTATGCTTAATTCAATTGATTAAAATGAGGTTTTAAAATCATTTTATAACAGAATTATACAGGTAAATGTTGTTAAGAATTTTATTGTTTTCTAACGTTTATGGCCTTATTATTACCCAAAGAGGGCCCATCAAATTAATTAGTATCTAAACGTGATTTGGTTTTTAAATATTTTTGCAAGACATTTTAAAAGAAAGTTAAGCAAATACATCAATTTAATTAAATGAATAAATAAAATCATAAAATTTTAATTGAGACACATAATGTTCATAATAATAACAGTTTATGTGGAATTATTAGTTAATATTGAGACAATTTCCTTGAAGCAATTATTCATAAATGTAAGATTGATTAAGAAATTACATAAAATATGATAAAATGAAAGTAATGAGATATTGATTTTGCAATGATGCGAATTTATCAAGAGTGAAATCTAATGGAACGTTAGATAAAAGTAAGGAAATGGCCTCGCTGATGCGTCTGTATGGAAAAGGCTTTAGAGCGTATGGCTAAAAACCACTTTGAGTAAGCATAACCTAAGGGCCTGATCTACCTTGTGAGAGAACACGGCACTAAAACCCCTTTTCAACAAAAGATTTTTAAACTAGCTTAAAATATTCAAAAAATTTGGTTCACAAGCCACATAACTTTTAATGTTTGAATGCATATTTCAAATAAATTGTAATCAATTAAAATTACAGCAAACATCTTACATCAATTATGTCTAATTCCGGAACTCCTTTTCTCAAAAATTCAATAAGTCTGTTGCCTGAATGTATTAAACATTCATTCACGTCTGGATCATCTTTGACACATTTTGTCAGGTAATATGCTGAAAAATAAACAAAACGTGATTTTAATTGCTTTTCAAAGTTAATTTGAGCACATCATTCAAACAATTGATATTAAATTTCATTCGAATTTCAAATTTTCAAAAAAAAAGTTTTTAATTTTATTTGCAAGGAAATGCACTAGAAAAAAGATATATAAAAAATTTTAATTACGTTGTTGAACTGCATCCGCTATCACACATAATGAGAATATTAAAACAATGTAAAGAAATCTATTGAACATGTTTTGTACACTTTTGCTTTCAAATTAAACAGTTATTACAAAAACAATATAAATTTTATTACAATCACTTTTTATATTAAAAATTGTAATGATAACAAATAAATATTATGATAGAACTAATGAAAAAATGATGTCCCAACAAAGTTATGTCCCATACTGAACTAATATTATTCAGTGTTGATTTAAAATGATTAACTTTTTAAACACTCACATTTCGTTGTATCTCCCGTTATGTATCACACATGTAAATCGAGAGCTGTTTACTTTTTTTTGTTTGTTGATACATTCAAACAGGTAAATGATGTTACATTAGCTTTTAAATGTCTTTTTTTTACGCAGTATACAGTGTATAACATTTCTCTTTCGTCATAACATTGCATTTCTATTTGTATTTGGTCAAATGACCGGTAAGCCGTTATTTTTATTTAAATGCCTCTCATGTATGTGAATGAATTAATTTTTATGTAAACAGACCGAGCCAATGTTTTAACGTTGTTAACGGTTATAATCGAATTTGTTTAATAGAACCGAAAGATGACCAATTTTATTTTACAAATATAAATAAAAAAACATTCACATCATATGTGTAAAATTGTTTCAATGTTCAATTTGTAAAAAGCACCCGCAAATTATAACGCTCATTTTATGATAAGGGTTATTCATACGCTGTTACATTTTGTTTATTTTACTAAATCAATGAAAATAGACTTGAAATATTTATTCAGAATTTAATTAAATTGTGATGTTTGTAGAATAAGTGCAATGGCATCTATCTGGATATCAAATTCAAAAATGTTTTCGTTCGTTAGCTCATGAAAAAATAGTGGTGCTTTTATATTTTATTTATCAAATTAGTAAATGATACATGGAATTCACAATTCAAATTTTTTTCAAATCAAAAATGGAAAATTACCTTAAATGCGATTACAAATATAATGACAAGGCACTTAATTCTGACACAGTCAATCACTTTTTTTTTAAAGTAATACTGCAATGAAAATAGATTTAATTTAAAACAAGGCGCTCTATTCAAATAAATCCACCAAAACCATAGACTTATAGCTTTTATCCATTTTTCATCTATTTCGTGCTACACGCGATTAATTTAATGAATTTTCCTTTTTCTCGCTACCTCTCTCTCTCTATTTGCTTAAATATTTCATGTTAATTGACTGTCTATTTTTAAACTTATTAAAGTTAAAGTATTTTAAATGCCATATTACGTCACAATAAACAATTTAAACAATTTGAGGATTCGTTGAAAATTGGTAATTGATCTTAATTGTCTTATAGATGAAAGAAAGTGATTATCCGCTTGAATTACAATAAAAATTATAGATAATCATTCAAAGTATGAGAGATTATTAAATTTAATTTGATTATGAATGGGTGATTTTTTATTGTCTTCGCAGTGCCAACATTTTAATGAAGATAAATGAGAAAAAAAATATTTTTCAGTTAAAAATTAATTAAGAGTCGTTGATATAAATTTTTCAATAAATTGTAATGTTTTAATGATTTCGTAGAATTTTTGAAATATTTAAACTGTCTTTCATTTAAAAAAAGTGTAATTTCATTGTTTTTGTAAAGTTATGAAGAGTGAGCACTTTTTTCAGATATTTCTTTTAACAGTTAACATATAAAAATCACTTCACTATGAATTCAAGCTTGACTAATCAAAAATTCGCTTTTTATTGTCAAATCATTTTAAAAATACAAAAGAATTTTCTTACTTACCAAATTGCACAAACTCAAAATCCGTCAAATGGATAAACAATAAGAAAAATCAAATTTAATTCAAAAGCACTCAACATAACAATTCTCCTTCTTGAAACACATCTAGAATATAATACACTTTCGAAATATACTCAAATGACTTGAAAACACATTTAAATTTTTTTACAGTACATAAAACTTAATTGAATTTTTTAAAAATATTGATCTTTCACAGAAAGCATTTCATTTTTGTTTAATTCCTTTTGTTTTGATTATTTGAACAAGTTCAAGTTGCTTCATATTAAATTTCATTCAATTTACATTATTTTTTGATGAACATACTCCGTGAACTTTGATTTGTTAAATGAAGCGAGTTTTCGAATTTAAATGAAACCAAAGTAACTTTTTTAATCAAATGATTGGTAGAATGTTTTAAACGAAACTTATTACAATTCCCTTTTTCTTTTCGTTCAAAGGCTTCATAACAAAGAATTTTCTTTACGATTATTATTCAAGACAGGATTTTTTTTTTATTTTTAACTCTTGTGGGAACTTTGTTATTGTTGTCATGTATGCTGTAATCGTAATGTCTTGAATAATATAAATTAAAATGAAAAATTAAATAACATTAAAAAAAAAAAATAAATGTCATTAAATTCTCAATTGCTTAGAAAGTAGATCAGTTTGATGAGATAAGGGACATAATTTTAAACCTCTAATACGAATTCCCAATTGAATGTGTGTTACACATGTTTATGAAAGGATGACGTAAATTTTTTTTAATCTTCTATTATTTAGAATTGAAAGTAATTTTTACATGGTTTGTAACCTAGTTTGAAAAAATCTGAAATAATCAATAAAAATTGTTATTTTTTTGTCTCATGCATACACGAAGATTATGAAAATAAGTTTGTATTAATCTCTTTTAATCTCCTAATCAATATAATTTTGTAAGACAGCAGATTTTAAGGATAGTCTTCAGAGAATTTAAAATCGATTCAACAAATTAAAATATTTTAAGAAATTTAAAAAAACCATATACAGAGTTAGGCCGATACAAGAATTAAAATTAAACATTGAAATTTTCAAAAAGTTAAGAAATGCAAATAAATTCTTTAATATAGCAAAAGCTTAAGGCAAAATATATTGATGAGTTTATTAAATAAACGGGTCTAGGGTTAAGAGTCTTAAGTTGATTTTTTTCAAATTTTACTTTTATGTGTAAAAACTTTCGAATTCATAAAATATTTCGATTGCAAAAAAAAAATTCCAAAAATTTATTTTATTTAGTTTTTATAGCCATGTGCCAAACGACCATGTGCCAAACGACCATGTGCCAAACGACATCTTGTCTAAAACACTAAAATCATGAATTATTTTTAAAATTTAATTAAACAAATATAATCGGCATTATTTTATTAGTGTTATAATGAAAAAAAAATCACAATATTAATTTGCGTTTTAATTGGCTGGCATCAAACAGAAAGAAATCACAAAATTTGCGTTTACCGAAAATTCACTTTTATCGACTTACGACTTTTATCCCTAGGCCCATTCATTTTTGCTTATCAAGATTCTGTTTGTACAGTATTTTATTATAATTTTTAAAATTTTTCTTGCTTTTCATGTAATATTTTGTTCATACATTTAGCTTCAGGCTTATTTGCTTAAAATAATATTTTACCACAAAATGAATAGTTCACAGTGAATAATTTGGTTAAAGTTTTGAAAACACTCTTTTTGCTTTGTTATGCACAGCTGGACTTATATGTGAATAACTTTTGACTAACTTTTCTTAAAAGATCCTGAAAGAAGAATCCTAAATGGTCAAATTTTCGATTTTACGCTTTTTTTCAAGCTATGTCGATTTAATTCATTTTAATGCAACAGAAAACGTATCAGAAACTAAATCCAAATGAAATATTCTAAAGTTTGTGAAAATAACAAGATAAATTTTCCTTATACTACAAAATAGAAAAAGATTAGATTAAATTGTTTTATTAACCGGAAATTTGACAACAGATAACCACAAATGTTATTTTGCTCTATCTTGTTTTAGTCGTGGTCAAATATTTAATACGGCAATATGAATTAGTATCGATTCATTGGTCATGATCTAAAAAAAGGAACATTGAAGTTTAAATAACATTACTTTCAAATGAATATTGCGGTTGAATATTGATGGGAATTGTAAGGCAAAAACTTGACTCGTAATATTCATTATGTATGACTCTCTGTCAATGTTTCTTATCATTTTCGACAAAAAAAAACTGTATAAACTTGTAAAAATGGGATAAAAAATTATAATTTCTTTGAACATCTGTCATAAGGCATAGCGTTGAAATGAAAAACCCGGGTTAATTTATATTTCCATAAAACCTTTATATAATTACAAAAAACATAATTATCATCAAAGTTGCCGTCAATTAGATAACAAAACAGTCTTATTACTGCAGTGTTTGCTTGAATCTTCAATATAATGCTGAAGGCAGTGTCCGATTAACCTTATTAAAGAAGTAACACTGAAAATTACTTTCTCTCTTATTCCGTTTTGGTCTGCTCTTGTGTGTTGTGTGTGTGTGTGTGTGTGTGTGTGTGATGTACACTAATGACAGTTTATAAGCACAAATTAATCGTCTCTAGGCTTTAAATGAAATTAATTGCAATTTCAGTCTGTTTTTCATAATATGATTCTCTTTGTATAAGGATAAAAAAAATCGTTACAATTTCTATTTTTTTATTTAAAAAGACTGTGGAATGAAAGAGAATAAAGATCTGTTTAAAGCGATAAACAACATTCTTTTTTATTATTTTCAGTATTTTGATACACATTTTTGTTGTCTTTGTTGAAATGAATAAATAAAGGTATTCTCGATATAAAATAAAATGAAAGTCAACATAAAAGTTCTTTCATACATTTTACAAAAAAAAAAAAATGTGTTGAAACATAATACAATAATAAAAAATTTCTTTTATGCAAGTGAGTTGGCCAAAGCATGTCAGTAATAAAATTTTAACGATGGTATTGCATAAACTTTTGAATGATTTCACCAATTTTGGTAGAGGGAAACTTCAGTGAAAATTTCAGAGTTATTCGAATAAAATCTTAACAAAAGCACATTTCACTTGTTCATTTTTTCCATAAAGCGGATTAAATGGCTTAAAATTTTGTGTATTTTTTATTGACCTATAAAAACAACTGTATGGCTTTATTTGTGAGATATGTGTAATAAAATATATGATATGTTTATGATATTCATAAGAATGAATTTGTTGTAAATAAATACAAACAAAGACCAATTTAATTTGTTAACGAATACTTTTTTTTTTTATGTGAGGCTCACATCATTGAAAAAAAGTCGTAAATTGTAAAAAAAAACAATTTGTTGGTTTTTTTTTTAGAAAAATTTCTTTTTCAATAAAATTTAACTTCAAAATACATTTTTTTAATCCATCCAGTGGTATGTGACGACGAAAGGGTTAAATGAAAATTGAAATGCAAAGCCGTTATTAAATGAAAATTAAATTTAATACACTCTTGAAGAAAATAAATAATTACATGTGATTTAATAACGAAAAATAATCAAAAACACGAGAGCTGAAACAACAAAAAAAAATGTGAAGAAATCGGATTACATTCAATTCATTTTTCTTTACAATCCACCATGCCACAACATTTTATTGACACATGAAAATTATTTTATTGTTCATTTAAAGCCTTCGTTAAGCAGCTTATTCCATAGAAACTGTAACCTTTTATTTTAAAGGAAAATAAATTATTAAGGTACTTCTCAATTTTACAGGTCGTTGCCAGTTAGTTACTTAACGCAACATTAATAAAAAAAAATTTGACAAAAAAAATGACAAATATTTTTAACGTGTTAAAAAGAAAAATAAGTAAAAAAAATCAATTGATTTAAAAATTTATTTCAAATTTCATATAATGGTTGATAATTTCATAGAATTAACTTTAATTTGCATGCACATGATTCAATGCCGACAATAATAAAGTTACTAAAGAAGTCCTTACATCTATTTCAAGGTACAAGTGCAAGGTGAAATGTTTGTAATATAATTTTTAGTACAATAAAATTGCGCATGTTCAGAAAAGGGGAATATTTCCCTTTCACAGTTACAGTGCTGAAAGTGTTCATTTGAATTGTTGTTTATTTTTTTTACAAACAATTACCGGCAAAAATGATAAAGTTGCATGTTTTTCATTAAATTTTGTTTAATCTTGTAATAAAAAAGTCAAAGTCTATAATTTTTAGGTAAAATACACTAAAATTTATCAAGGACGATCAATGTCAAATTCAAGGACAAATTTCACTTGTTCTTAAGCTGCATTAACCATTGAAATGTAATTGAAATCTATTTCCTGCATTCTTCAAATTCATCTGTAATTGGACTCAATTTACGAATTATGCTATTTATGTAAATTAATTTGGTCTTGTCACATTCTCTTTTGTTCTAAATGCTTTCAACCACAAATTTAACTCCCATGCAATTGTTTTGCAATATTTCCAAGTAATTATAAGTCACTTAGAGTAATTTGAAATGTTTTATAACTCATTTTATTGTCCGACATAATTTACTTTCTCAACATCTCGTAAACTTTCATTTAAACAGCAATAAAGTAATTAAAAACAAAAATTTTATTTAACTACTTAGTATTTGTTGCATTTACGTTCATTAAATAAACTTTTTCTATTTATCGTATCAAATATGGTTTAACACAATTTCAGAATAAATGAAGAATACTTTGCATTTGATGATGTGGTAATAATTTAAAAAAAAAAGTTTATAAAAAGTGGTCTGTTTTGTTTTTAATGTTCAAAAAACCTTGACGCTGTAAAGAAAAAACAACAAATTATTTACATTGTTTTTGAAACTTTTTTCTATTATGTGTAATTATGAAATGAAATGATATTAAAAAATCTTAAGAATATTAAATATCAAAATAATGTAATTAAAACTGCAATATTTTTTACATAAATCCTCTTTATGCTTCATGGTCTTCATTCTTATTCATTTTTTTGTAGTTTTTTTTTTATTAATATTAAATCAATAATTTAATAAGGACAAAAAACAGACAAAGGGATTACATTTTAAGACAACAAAATTTCTATTTCAGAAGCACTCATTAATTTGATTTTTTTTTTAGAATTTTATTACTCAGTAATATCGTTGTTCCATCCGCAAAACGTGACCGAAAGTTTTCCTTTTTATTTATAGTTAAACTTTTGTTTTTTTTCCTTGTCCTTTTTATTATTTTATTGTTATACATTTTTTTGTCTTTATTTTTTTGAAACTCTTTCACGCATTTGTAGTAAAGCAGATGTATTTAAATAGCAAACACAAGCTGTTTCAAAATAATAAGGGTTCGGTTCAGCCAAAATGCGAAAAAGAATCGTCATTTACGATACAGGTACGAAAAGGGTTTTGTGAACATATTGTTTTATGTTCTTCAGCCTTGTAAAAATATTTTCCATTCCTTAATTCTATAGTAACAAGAAAAATATAACTAAATTGGAGGATGAACAAAGTTACATTGAATATTATTGTCATTAACGACCAAACTTTTTATTATATTACATATTTTTTATGACTTTTTAAGATTCATTAAATGCAATTGTTTAAATTTAATAGATAAAGACAGGAAACTTTCAGTACAATCTTCTTATTTTTTTGCGTTGTTGTTTAAATCAAAAGGAAGATATTTGATTGAAAAATGAAGGTTTTATTCTTTTGTAGTGAATTATTATTAAAATAAGAAAAAAAAGCAACATTATGATTGATATGTCTGTTCAATTTCCTTGTAAGTAGATATGATATGAAAGTAATATTCCTCAATGAATTGAAATATTTCATACTTTTTATTATTATTTTCTTGGTATTTGAAGTCTTCGTTTGTATTCAATAAACATATTTTTAATGGTATTGTAAATAATACAATGCAACATAAATAACTTATAAATTTTTCATCATTTTCAATCATAGTAGATTAGAATAAAATGTTTTTCTCTTGAAATCTTCTTTGAAAGTATTTTAGAGCTTCCATTAAAAATTTTAACTTTTAGACTTTACAAGTTTGAATTGTGAAAAATTTGAAATTTTTATATATTTATTCTTACACACAACAGGCTTAAGTCCTTGGTATTGGGGTAAAAAAGCCACTGGCGTACCTACGGCATAAAAAAACAATTTTTCCAAAGTTTTTTCACTCACCTGAGAGTGGTTACAATGTCACCATGCTGGGGCTGATGATCAGAAGACGACTTCACAAGTGCCAAAAACTGTGGTCGAGATATATGGAAGTCGAAATGTTGAGAAACACCATTAAGTTCTCTCATCATGTTGGACATTGGTAAGAAATGTGCATAATTTGTCCCGTGATTTTTAACGTAGAACGTCACACCATGCCTCAAATTTTATAAATATCGATGTTTTATTGAAAAACCATAAACAAAATATCGAGTCGGATCCATAAAATAAATTTTTAAAATCAGCTGACATAAAATAACTTTGCCTAGAATTCATTTTAATTTAAAAATATATAATTTTCAATCAACATACAACGTGAAATGTAATAAATCATATTTTTAATCACAAAGTATGGAATTATCAATTATTCATAAATCGGTTAAAATACAACTCTGTTTACTTGTTTGCATTGTATTTTCATCACATTCCTAATAGTTAAAATTTTCATAGTTAGAAAATTGTCATTCATAAATTTTATGTCACTTTATTCTTGAAATATGTACGTTGGGTTTCGTTTATTTAAATTTTCTATAAACATGATGAGAATTGAGGGAAAATAATAATAAACAAGTGCAAAAGCATATCAAATATTCAACAAAACATTTGTATAATTACAAAATATATATTTTCATGATTATCTACACACTTGACACATACACGGTACAGGATTTCTGTAAATTTATGTGTTAAAAAATCACTTGCATTTGCACTTTACCTGATGGTTCTCTAAATTTATACAAGTTAACTGATATATGAAAAGTGTTGGGTTATAATTCTAACAATGATTTAGTCTTTTACCGTACTTTCAACTCAACGCAACCACAAATCCAAACAAAATTTTTGCATTTTATTTTTTTTTCGTGGAATTAAAGAGTGTAACAAATTTGTTGTGTGTTTATTCGAGTATAAATCTGTAAAATTTATCCTTCACATGACAAAATAACAATATTTACTTGTTGTTTTAATCTTGAAAATGAACATTTTTGTGGTATGGCGAAAAATATGTGCTTTTTTATGTTGTAAATTTGTGGTCAAAGTTTATGAAAGTCAGTTTTAATTATTTTTGGAAAAAAACGGTTTTAGACCTTTGTATAATATATGAAACATGTCAATTGCGTTAGATATTTCGACAATCTCTAAAAAAATTGATAAGAAAAACGATGGTGGATTAAGGTGCCTCACAATGTTTTTAAAGAATTGAAAAATCCGTATTTAACGAATTTTTTTTTAACAGGAAACAACAAAAAACCTTCAAAGTGCAAACATTGCAACCATTTTTTCGATATCGTAAGTGATTTTTGACTTTTTTTAATACTGACAAAAATTTATGTTTTTCGTCCGAACAAAAAATTTTTGTTCGATCTTTCTCCAGAAAATTCTTTGGATCTAACGTTTAGGCACTAAATGGCCTTCAAGAAAAAATCAGTAAACTCAAAAGAAAACTTTATTAAATTCATCGAATTTCTTCTTTTATATTTACTGTTTTTGTTTCTCTATTTAAAAAAAAACTCATATAATAATTCTAATATTTTCCATCATCATGAGGCCGGACCAAATAATCTCAACTTTTCCAATTCTTTCAATTCGCTTAATGTTTTTTTGGCCATCAAGACGAGGGTATTTTTGGTGTTCAAATTAAATGTAAAACGTAAACCAGAGATTTTCAAAAAAAATTTCTGACCTCAATCAATAATCATTTTATTATTCATATCTTCACTTCACGTTCATTTTATTGAAAAACTTTTTTTTCAAAGTTTATGCACTTTTTTTTTCTATAAAGTCTGGAAAAGAGAAAAATACATAATTTGATTTATAATTTTTTTTTCTCCTTTTAAATTTATTCTACAGAGGAATTTTATTCAATGAACCACATGAATCGATTTCAGAGAACAAACATCGGCCAATTCATCTCAATAATGCGACCGATAATTATTTTTGGTAATTTTTTTGGTTTGATGCCATTGAAAAACTTTGCCGCACGTGATACAATTATGATAAAATTTACATGGCGATGTTGGAACTTCTTCTACTCAATATTCATGCAAATTTGTATATTTGCGTTTGTTTTTACTTCATTCTATAAACAATTTGTTTTTCGTGTGGAATTTGATAAAATAAGTAAGAATTTTTTTTCATGTTTCATTTTTATGTTGCCTGAGTCAGCAATTTACTTTTTATATTCTAAATATTATTTACAGTTAATTTACTTTATTTTACATCATCTTTACTTATCTATACAAATTTTGTTTTTGTGGCAAAACGATGGAAAGAATTGCAACAATTTTGGGAACACACAGAATGGTTACTTGCTGGTCATATTGGTGCCGACTATGATAGAAATATTTTGGGAAGGAAAATCAAGATAATTGCTTCAGTTATTTTAGGAATTGCTATACGTGAGAATTTATACCAAAATTTGAAGGAAAATTACAATCAATCAATTCATTTTATTTATTAGTTGAACAGATTCTAGATGAAATAACAGGATATTATCGTACGCACGAGTGTTGGGATGTAAGAAATCGCTTGGAGGCATTCTTCAAACAATTTTTCCCAGAATTTTTTTCTGTCGTTCCATACAACATCATTACCGGACTTTTTGCCACAATTATTCATTTTTATTGTATGATCAGCAAAAATTACGTTGATTTATTTCTCATAGCTCTTTGTAAGGGACTAAAAGAACAATTTGAGATTGTTAATGATTCAATTTTACATACACCAGTAAATGTAAGCAATGTTTTTCATTAAACATCAAACGAAATCTATTTTCGGAAATGTCTTTGATAAAATTAACAAATTGAATTCGTCTTTTATTTCAAGATAATGGATAAGTATTTCTGGTCGCACAAATGGCAACTATTCAAAAGAGTTCACGAACTGTTACAATGTGTTAATCAAAAGATTAATTTCCTCGTACTGTTATCCTACGCAACAAATTTGTACTTTATTTGTGTACAATTACTATCGTGTATGAGGTAAATATTCAATTTATTAAAAAAAATCTTTTTATTATTGAATTTCTTTTGATAGACAAAAATCGTCAGCAGTACAGGGATTTTATTTATGGATTTCATTGGTTTTCATTATTGGTCGAGTCCTTATTCTTTCATTGTCCGCCGCTCAAATTAACGATGAATCAACAAGAATTTTACCATTTATTAGAAATTTGCCGACTCATGCATGGAATACTGAAGTTGAAAGATTTTTACAACACTTGACAAGTGAAAGAATCGCTTTAAGTGGCATGAATTTCTTTGCTTTGACAAGGTCGTTAATCTTAAAGGTCTGATATTGAATTGAATCAAAAATTAATTTGAAATATTTTCTATGATTTATTTTTTTTTTGCTTCATAGATCGTATCAACAATTGTGACTTATGAATTGGTAATTATATTCTTTCATTCCTTTTCAATACATTTATTTTCTTTAATAATATGAGGCAAAAAAAAAACTTGAATAGGTACTTTTCCAGTTCAAGGAAGTCGATGATGCAAAAGGCGAAGATAAAGATCCATGTTCATGATTTATGACTAAATCAATTTTTTCCATGACACGCTGTGACAAAACAGAAATGTGTATTCAACTCATAAAAAAAATATATTTTTCATGTTATTGAAATATTTCTATTGATTTTCACATACATCTAATACGATTAAGGTCTAAATTATTTTATCATTATTTATTTCAGCATATGACTTAATGTATATGAGAATGACAAACAATTTCGTTGCTGATAAAAGGCTTTATTAAGTATTTATTATATTGAATTTTCAATCGGAAATCATAAAAACCATGTCGATGGTAATGAATTACGTGTACAATGAAAGCAGTGAGGCTAAAATACATGTATACATGTTAAATGTTAATTATTAGTTGATTATGGTGTGAAATAATGTTCTATTGATTATAAACAAACAAATAATACCGATCCTTATAATTAAAATCAAAATTTCCTATTTATGAAATTCATTTACATAGAATTACAAGATAACATCAAATTGTGCATTAATGAGAAGAATAATTCCTGATTGTGCCACTGTGACGCACAATTTTTATATGTGGGAGTATCATCAAGCATCATACATTTTGCATTTGATTACACATTAAAACAACAAAATAACTAAAATTATTTATTTTATTTGGGCAGCCTTGGAAAATATCATGAATGACATGACCACCATATTTAAGCCTTAGAAATTGACGTTATACTCTTAAATGAATAAAAATTGTGGGCAATGTTATCATTGTTCAACAATCATATCCTACTTACATATTTTATCATAAAAAAACCTTAAAACTTTCTTTAACAGCAGTTATTTTATTATACAATAAGTGAATAGAACTTTAAAACAATAACATCTGTCTCTCACAAGCTGTTCAACTGTTTTTATGCGGATTGTTTTGTTACATACAGTGATTTATTTAGACATATCATAAAATAAAAGAATAAATAAATCCCATAGAATTCATCGTATACGAAACAATACATGCGATAAAATTAAAATTATTCAAGATTTTTTTAAATACAATGTACAGGAAGTCATAGAACGGCAATCAGTCGAGAGTATTGTAAATATGCGTTATTACCATCATCCACATCCTTAAAGTAAACAAAAGAAGTCAATTGCATAATAAGTACAAGAATATCCTTTAAATACTGAATTATAATATTTTATTTTTGTTGTTGTATTCTTTCCTATTTTTTTAAATTAGGTCAAGAAGAAAAATTTCACATTTTATATTATATTTGATCGTCGTATTAATTCCAAGAAGATCATGATGAATTTTATCCGTCATTTTATCTTGAGCAATATATGTCATCTCCCGACAAACTCCCGAATCCTTGTTATCCCTCTTCTCTGGCCTTAAATCATAAAAGTAAATGAGAGTAAAATCATAATTTTATGGAAAAATATTCCCGATACAGTTTCCCATACATAAAATTGAATTAGGTCACACTGAAGTGCACTCTCCGACAAATGTATCTCTGCTTTTTCACTTCCCTTGAAAGAAGTAAGTTGTTACAGTTTGATAAGAAAAACAATAAATTACAACAACATTAAAAAAAATATGTTGATATTCATCTGTAATATAATTTATATTGTTTCATGCGAACCAGATCTGGAATATTTTGTTTATGTTTTTCTGATTTATATTCTATTTTATTTTACAAGCCAGTGGAAGTTGCTAAAGTAATATCCATAACAGATACAAATATATTTTAAAACCATTGTGACATTATTTTCTTTTCATATTTTGATTTGATTATTCAATTTACAAAGTTTGAAATGGATCTCAATAAAAAAAAATATATGATTCAATTTTATTAGAGCAGAACTATCAGATAAACTTGAATATGAAATTCAAATAAATGACAATCGAAAATTTAGTTAGTTATAAAATTTTTTTAGTACCCGCATGTCATGAATTTTTATGAGCTTTAATTGTACACCGTTTGGTATTCAATATTGTCCCCCTTTTAATTATCGCTCGCATCCTGAGCAATGTGATGATACAAAAAAAAATTAAAATTAAAATGAAGATTTCCCAAAAGATTCCTACTTTAATTGATTCGGAGTAAAATTGTCTGGTTTCACGAATTTTTGTTATCCTGAAATAAGTGAATGCATGCAAGACATTTAAATTCCTGAATTCTAAGAATAACGATAATTATTTTAATATTCGTTTGAACCTATTTTTTTTGGGAAATAAATTATATATTCATTGCAATGCATTCCCCAGTGACTTTTTATTTCTATTTTTAACTGTATTTATTCAAAATTTTAAGAATTTCGCTTTTCAGTTTTACTTTTATTATACCGAACATGAAAAACTGAATCCCATTTTCCAGTGATTGTAAATGGGATCTTTTTTAACCAATGAAAGAAAAAATTATAAATCATGATAGTGTGGACGCCTGGTTATTTATAATGGATCTTTTTGACATTAATATTAAATTGAATGAAAAGTGAAATTTCAAATTTTTTGATTAGGAACACAATTAAATATTTTTTAACCAGAAATGAGACAATGATGTTTTTAAATATGTGAAAGAAAAATTCCAGCGCCTTTGAATAAATCGTAAATAGTTTTAACATCGCTTAGTTCATACTCCATCAACCAAACGTGATTATACTTTAAATAAATTTTAGTAACGTTTGCTCGAAAGTCATCGTTAAGTTCTGAACACATCCAAACTGGGTGGTTACTATACGCTTCTCCTTTTGATACACATGCATAAGAACTTTTAGACGAAAAAGCTTCACTAAGTTCACGAAACATTTTCTCGTTATCGACAGTTATGTTTTTTCCTCTCTTATTGCAATTGACCGATAACATTAACGGCATTTTTGATAAATCTCCGTCTGGAGGAATACTTTCAATGATATCTTTTACTTGATCTGATGTTAATAAATTGGTGCGTGTGATATATTTCGGAGCCAAAGTAAGAAATTGAATGCAATTTAATGCAGGACGCATTTTATCACAAATACCTGAATCGACCTCTTTATTATGTTGGATGTAGCGTTCTAACGCGTAAATAAGATCCATTTCTGAATTTATATTAAGAATCTCACTTTTGAAAATAGTTTCTACAGTTTTTGGCTGTGCAGACATGAATTTTGGACTGGTGATTACATCAAAAGTGTTTTCAGTAAATACCTGAAAAATATCAATAATAATGAAATGAATGAGATTTTTTTATTAAAAAACTCACCTTAATGCAAGCTTCTTTTAGTTCAATATCTTCGTATAAGTAGGCAATGTCGTAGAAAATTATAGCATTTTGGGGATTCAATTCTTTTAACATGAAATCCTTAATGAATTTAAGAGCATCTTTCGAATTATACTTATGAGCGGTGTAGTAAAATTCAGCTGCAATTTCTGGTGTTTCAAACTCAATAGTTTTTTTGTAAATGAAGCTGAATAATTATTATAAATAAATGAATTCGAACTTATTTGATGTAAATCTGTAGCATCAATTTACCTTAAAAATAACTTAAATGTTGAAAATTGAATATCCTCAATCTTTACAATTGATTCTTTCATTCCCCCGCTTTTTGCAATTTCTCCATAAAACATGGCTTCAAAAACGTCACTTGCCATAGAAAGAATCAATTTATGCGCTTCAATTGTTGATTTTTGAGCTTCAGAAGAAGGGTCTGCAAAACAAGTGAATGTAACATCACAATTCTTCTGTTTGTTGAATAAATCGTTGAGAGCCAATTTAAAATTATTGTATGACATTGTGAAAAGTTTCAAGTGTAAAAAAAATGATATTCATAAAAAGACGAAACGAATTGCTTGAAAGATCAACTCTAACTGTTGAATGTTGTGTAGAAAAAAATAAACAAAAAATTATTGGATCAAATTTCTTGTTTACTTTATTAGGTAGGGTCAATTAATAATATTTCATAAAATTTTGTAACTCACAAAGGCCTGCGTTTTTTTTTCACTGGAACTTTTACTTATTTTTGTTGGTTGGATGCTGTTATATGATTTTTTTAGGATTCGGTCTGAAGGTTTTAGCGCTTGAACTAAAGGGTTATTTTATGATGAAAACAAAGAGCTTTAAATTTAAATATAAGTGTCCCTGCCTAATTCATAACATAAATAAACAACTAAATTTCTTATCACAAAAAATCATATTCAATCATTTTTCAGAAACATTTTGTAAATTCTTCTAAAAATCCCAGCTTATAAAATCTCTTAAACCTAAATCAAAATGGCTCGAGATAGTTTTTCTGTTGTCCTTTTACAAATGTTCAATAATCAAGAAAAGTGCGATGTAAAATTCACTTGTAAAGACAAAAATGATTCATCTGGCCAGTCCGCCATTGGTGCCCATAAATTAATATTGTCTATTGCAAGTGATGTGTTTGATGCAATGTTTTTTGGTAAAATGGTTCAAGAAAGTGATAATCCTTCAGTTAATGAAATAAAAATTGAAGATATTGATATAACGATCTTCAAGCTATTACTGAGGTATGTTATATTTTTGGATTGTATTTTAGGATTTTCATTTATCTATCTAATATTTTTTTAGTTTCATTTATGGCAAATATATCGAATTTGAAAATGATGAGGTTACTTGTAAATTTTACTATGCAGCACACAAATACAATTGTAAAGATGCCTTGAATTTCACTACGAATCATATATTAAAAGAGCTAAAGCCGGACAATTCATTATTCATTTATGACTCTTTAAATAACTTTGACAATGAAGCACTAAACAAAGCTTGTTTGAAGATATTTGACGATGAGACTCTCAAAGTTATTTCTTGTGACCAGTTTTTGGAAGCATATCCAGTTACAATTGAAACCATTTACAAGAGGGACTCACTCACTATTAATTCAGAACTTGATCTGATTAAAGCTCTTGAACGGTATTTTGATCACAATAAAGATTTTGATAACGAAATACAGGCAAAATTACGTCCGGCAATCAATCAGATTCGATTTTTGACTTTAAGCTCAAAAGAAATAGCTGAGACTTCATTGCTGCGGCCTGAAGAAATTATTTCTGTTATTGCAAGCCTTCCACCAAATCAAGATTTCAAAAAGATGCCACAATCGCTTTCGTTACTTGTTAATAAAAGAATTTCGAAATCTGATGGATTAAAGATGATTCGTGTATTAAATCCTGTGTTTTCAAAACAAATATGCAATTCCTGCAGAACTTGCATGAATCACAGTTTATGGAGCTGCTCAAAAGCACTTGATCAAACACGTCGTTCGACGTTACAACAAATTTTTGAAAAGTACAATCACACACTTTTATCAGATTACAGTCGAACCGATCTAGAAACTGTATACGAAATTTATAGAAGTGCAGGATATGTAACTAACATACATACAGTAATTCAATGAAGTCAAGCCATTAATTTCAATTACATTAAAATTAATTTTATTGATAATTCTTTAAGTCACTTTTTATAAAACATAATTATATTTAAAAAAAAACCTTCAAAGGTTAATCACTTTGTTTCATCTTTCATTCTTAACATTATATACACATAAATAACTTTATAAATTAACTGGACTTTTTTTCTTAGGTACTGGGTTTAAATTTTTACAGTAACTTTTCTTTTTTCTTTGTTGTATTTTAAAAACACTCATTTTGTTATCTCAATTGATCCCTAAACGCTTCGAGAGAATAAATACTCGTCGATAACCGTCCAAATGCATTGAAAAGTGATACAATTTCAGCTCGTCTCAATTTAAATTTTTGATTATCCCATGCTGGTGATTGAATTGTTTCCGTATATGTATATGGTTGATCAAAATTGCCCGAAAATAGTATTTTTAAAGCTGTGCCCATACCTTGAGTCTATATAAAGAAATAAATTTTATTAAATTTTACAAATTGAATCATAAAAAGGTGATTTTCTTACCTGTAATTTACCCCAAAGACGACATTTATCACATCCGACACAGTCCATGATTCGTGAAATATTCATAAATTTCTCTCTAAAATCTTCTTTCAATTTAATTGTAAAATCGTTTCCGTTGTTGAACATCACCGTTTCATTAAAATGACTTGGAAATGATTTAATTACTTTTAACAAGTCCATAATTGCAGATTTAACTTCATGATCTTCTGTTTCAAATCCAGTGAAATATTGTTCTTTTTCGAGATAGGGTGCAATCTTGGCCAGTGCTCTCAATTCAACCAAATATGCAAAATATAAATTTCTCAACCAATAAGGTCCTTCATTATCTGTCGTTTCTGGACTAAATCTTCGTTCAAACTCATCAATATTTGGTCCCCATTCACCTTGTGACGACCCTCCAAATCCAATTGCATCCCTCTTTTCTGATAAAAGATAATTACGACACAAATGAATATTAATACTTGAATGTAAACCAGACACCATTCGATAAAATGCTCGTTGTTCCAAGCATACGCCATTTCCAGCTGCCATTTCCATAAATGGAATAAGGACATTTGAAGTTTTGCGGGGTTTATAGGGCATGAAACAATTCTCAAGATAAATACTTCTCCATATCTTGTGCGCTGATTCACCTTTATATCCGGTGTAACGTTCAGGATTGAGGAGAAGATCAACATATTCTGCATCTTCTTGATCGTCATCTAATATGCAGAAATTGTTACGATTCTCATCGTGTTCTGTCCAGCGCTGATGAGCTTCTTTTGTAATCGCATCAATGCTAGTATTTAAATATCCCAATTCTGCATCAAGATCTTCATTACAACTCTCACCATTTTGAGCTTCAAGTGTGTACTTAAAATAGAAAAAAAATTAAATATTTATCAGAAAATGGGTAGAATATTTATAAGACAATTCTAACATGATGTCAATCATACTGATAAGAGTTTGAATGAATTTTGTATGGCTCTAAGCAATTAACTTTAACATGAGCAATTACACACTATAACATGGAACATTAATGAAATATATCTATTATTAAAATCCCATAAAAATTAAACACAACTTTTTGTTTCATAATCACAAGTCAGAATCAATTCAACGTGCATGCTCAAAATAAAAACATCCGTTACAGTCACACAATACTCAGCATGTCATAATTGAATGTTTTTAGATACAGATATTATATAAATATTTACCTTATAAACTGGTGCTGTTTCGCCTTTGAGTCCAACAGGGATGTCTTTCTGGTCACACGATTCCACATGACAAAATTTCATTGCACATTTATGATCATCCGGCCAAAATGGACATTTTTTCTTCAAATTGACTTTATAGTAGCGGAAATAATCCTTGATCAATAAACTTTGGAGCCTGGGATAAATTTTAACATTGTTAAAGTAATCCACTGCGTCTACATTGCAACTACAGTCATCAATTGTTCCTTGTAACTGTTATGATTTTTTGTTGACGTGTAAAATGTAGAACAGATAAAAATGAAGATGAAAAGAGAAAGTGTAGAAAGTGATTTTAGAATTGAAGAAGAAAATGTTCTTACCTGACAAAAACACAGTCGTTCATCGATTTTATTTGTGTCTTTGAGTGAATAAAAATCGCTATTTACATTTTTTATCAATGTAAAACAAAAAAATAATGATATCACAATTAAACAGGTGTTATTGTTAAATTTTATTGTTTGTATCGATGACCGTGAACTTGTCATTTTGAGCTTCAATTGCTATTGTAAATTATATTTATTTCAAATACTTTTATTTTATATTCTTTGATTATTTATTATATTTTTTGTTATTGTTTAATTTATTTTTTAATGTTCTTGCAATATCATTGCGATCCCTTTTTACTTGATCGTTTTCTAATACTGAATGCAAGAATTTATTGCACATACACTCATTTTATAATAAAAAATCATTCAAACTAATTGATTATGTGTGAACCTGCACGTATTGCTTTCAGTCTGCAATAAAAATTCTAATTTCATCACTATTTGCCCTACACCTGATTTTGTTTTATTGCTTCTTCTTTTTCTGTGTTTTTATGAGTAATTTGACAGTTTGTAAAAGACACATCAGAAGAATGTCACCCGCCTCTGATTTGTATTCATTCTGCCAAGCCAGTGACGTAGATTAGAAATTCTAATTGTGTTGGATTTGATTGCCTAGATTTGGGAGGAAAATATATCCATTACACGATTTATAATTGTTTTAAGACAAAATAATATTAAATTATTCAAATAAGAGTATGTAATTTCCTGAGAAAGACAAGGACGTTAACCGATAAACAACCAGAAGAGACATTTTATTGTAATGAGAATCATCGTAGGAAGGGTTGTATGGACCCTGAAAAATTTTTTTTTGTACGCCACTGTGTTGGCATTTATTTGTTTATTTTCATCCATGTGAATTATTTTTAATGAAAGAAAAATTTAACTTTATTCAATAATTCAATAGATACAGTGATTAAGAGACTACAAAATGAGACTTGGAACTGTTTTACTTCAGCGTTTTTCCAGAATATCAACGAGATTTTCTAATCTACCAGAAGAATATATCGAAAGAGTAAGTTTTGATAACTTCAAATAAAAAAATTAAATGAAATTAGAATATTTGCATTTTTTTCATTTTAGACGTATAATCCAGTTTATTATAAAACTCCGGATGATCCTCGCTACTCAAAAGTTGAAATAAAACGCAAAAAATTTCGTTTCACCACAAATCGTCCATGGACAGGAGGATTTCGTAACCAAAATATGCCTGGAACGTTACGTAAAAAAGTTTTTGTTGAACCAATTGCTGAATGGAATATCTTTCGCGGTGATCGGGTTGAAGTCTTAGTTGGACGTGATAAGGGAAAGCAGGGAATTGTGACTGAAGTTATTGCCGAACGTAATTGGGTAATTGTTGAAGGTTTAAATACACACATGAGAATTATTGGAAAGAAAAAAGATTTTCCTGGAATTGTATTGAAATCCGAAGCACCCTTATTAGTTACAAATCAAGTTGCATTGGTAGATCCAAGTGATTTGGTGTCAACTCCAGTGGAATGGCGATACACTGAAGAAGGTGAAAAAGTAAGGGTTTCCACAAGGACAGGCAGAATTATTCCAATGCCCAAAGCTCACGAAGAAACTCATGACTATAAAGATCGTAAAATATACATTGAACGTGAAAAAGATACAAAAGCTGAAGACGCTTCTGCAATTACCTTTGTGCCGACTCTCGAGACATTTGAAATGAACATCATGCGTGAAATGGGAATTAAGGAAGATCGTGAACCAGCCAAAACATATTGGTACTAAATTTTTAGAAAATCAAAGAATATAGTCATACATTTAAAAAAAAATACAATTTGAGACTCTTTATTACTTATAGCTCATCTTTTTTCCCTGAAACTTTTCCATTATAAACTTTATTTTCAATTGTCACACTCTCACAACGTTCTTGCTCTACAAGAAAATCTTTTGCTTCCCAGGCTTGACTACCATCTGCAAACATAAATATAGCCCGATTATCATCTACCATATACCGTTCTGCGATTAAGTGATTATTTCGGAGACTTGTCTGCCATATCGATGTAATTTGTTCAGATTCTTCTCTTGTTGGACTTCCAGAGACAGTCACAAAAGTCATCAAAGTTTTGCCTTTCTTGGAAACCTTTAAAAGATTTTCCGGATCTTGCATATCAACTCCTTCAAAGTTAATTGGAGTTGGTGGTCGAAGATATTCAGGAAGTTCATCTGGTGGCAAGGGTTCTTCATCTTCCTCCCACTGGTCTAAAAGGCGTTCCATATCAGCATCTGTAAAGTCTCTGATATCTATAAACGAGTGTAAATGAAATTAATGATTTTTTTACGACTTTAAAAGAACTCTTCACCTTTTTGAGCCCATTTCGGCTTTTCACCGTCTTTGCTCTTTTTTGAATGAATTGGCACCGCAATCGCAAGCAAAAGTAAAATTAAATAAGGTTTCATCGTGTTCTTGAAATATTCTATCAAAATTTAACTAAATTTAATTGAATTTGTACTTAAAGTTGTGCTGAAATCATCAAAAATTAAATTGAAAATTATTTGAAGTGACGTATATCAAAACAAAAAATGAACAATTCTACAATGAATGAATCATGTCCCCCGACTCCGATCAGTTGTTTATCATCGACTCACTTAATTATGTTTATTTTCATTTATTTTCAATTCTATAAGAAAATTTCCATATTCTTATAAGAATTTCAATTAAAATTGAGTTAAAATTCAATTAAAATGAAAATAATTGACTGATTATTGAATTTTCTTTCATAAAAGTCATTTTTAATAAATTGTAAGACCCCTCCTTATAATTATTGCGTTACGCCCCTGACACTTGTTTATTTCAAGATAAAAGTGTTTTGGTTTTTGTTGGGAACGGTGTTGGATATTTCTTTGATAATTTTAATTGTAATTTTTCGGGGCACTCTCACAGTGATATTTCAAACAAATTTAAAACAAAAATGCTTGGAGTTCCAGAAAAAAAGGTAAGTTTTTAATATTATTCAAAAAATATTAAAATCAACGCAATTCTCTAAATTTCAAAACAAAAATTGCCCTTGAATTGTCCTTCCATGTGTTTATTTGCCTTTTGTATATTCAAATACAATTCAAGCCCTTTTATCAAAGTGATTTAAGTATTTATTGACTTTTCTTCTCAATTTTTTTAAATTACGAGAGTAAATTTATCTTAAAAGAATTTTAATTAAAAATTATGAACGTGATTCTGATCGGAATGAAATCGAAAGTGGATGTTATGCAATACGTAATAAAATTCTAAATATACATTAAAATTATGCGAGACCGGTTATGAGTTGTTTAATTAAAATTCTTGTCATTTAACACATTTTATCAAAAAAATACGCTTCTTTTTTTGAATGAACATGAAAAAGATAAAAATTTTCATCATCAGTTTCAATGATAAAAAAATTAAAATAAATTTCATGACTCGTATGAATTCTAGACGGTATGTAATTTATTTTTAATGTGATGTCATTAGTACGCAATCACGACAAGCCTCTAAATATTATATTTGATAGCAATATACAAAAAATTCTGAATTGATTACGTAATATGAGTATTTTTTTATTAATGAATGTCTCAACGTCACACGTGAATAGAATTTATTGTTATCAGTGTCAAGTTTATTGCTCAAAAAAAAATACAGACAAGTGTGTGTAGTTCAAGGTCAGATAAGTTTCATAAAAAAGTGTATTTAATTTAATTCCAGTTAAATTTAAATAATTACTTCTTTTAGGTTTGTTTTGGTTCTGACACGAAAGATGATTTAAAAATTATATTGGAGACAGATAGAGGACGTGTAAGAGTATGAGAGAGAAAACGAAAGAATGAGAGATTGTAGTGACGATCAAATGAATTTAATGAAAAGAACTTCTTTAATATACTTCAATTATCGAATTGGATGAAGTTCAATATTTTGGTACCCTTTCTTCCATAAAACACTAATAATTTTTCTAATCATTAACGCATTTTTGAAAATAAACAAATACTGATACAAAAATATTATCAACTTCATTTCTACAAACATTAATAAATTCCATAGGACTTTATACAAATACTCATGTCGCAATGATAAAGAGCTTTACGACTCACTGATAACAAAAGACTTCAAATTATTAAGATTTTTTTTTATTTTATACATTAAATTATATTTTTTAAAGAGCCTCAATTAAAAACATTGACTAAGCGCACACCAAGTTTAAATAAAAAAAAATAAATACACAATAATAATAATAATACCGATGATAGCGCGATCAAATGAAATTCATAATCAAAAAAGCATGTTCATCACTGAACTCAGTTCATAACGTTTTGTCGTCTTACTCGGATCATTGAATTCAAGTTTTCACTTAAATTTAAGTTAAATTTAATTAACACTGTTTTAAAATTTAATTTAATTCCATAAAAATCTCATAAAATTAATTAAAACGAAAAAATATGACAGGGGCACTTGATTTGTTAATGGATAGTGTAAGTGATATGAAAAAAAAAATACTTACAATATTAATAATAAAATAGATAAAAGCAGTTTAGAGTAAATTCAAGAGAATTTAAATACATTTTTTAAATAAAGTAAATATAAAAGTAACAACTGAATAAATATGTTTTTAAAACTAAAAAGCGAAATAAAATACAAAAAAAAATATAAAATTTTAGTTCATGACATGGGTTTGAAATGACCTTTAAATGCTATAAATTAAAACTTTTTTTTTGATATTAAATGAAGATCGCATTTAATGTCAATTAATTAAACTGTGAATGAAGATTATTGTGTAAAATTTAATGACTTGCACATAAAATTTAATTGAAATTGATAGAATACCTTAAAATTAATTGAATTTTACTTATGTAATAGATAAGCGAAGATTTTTGGATCACTTTGAGAAAAACTTTTGTTATCAGTTGAATATTTTGTGACAGACAAATAACAAAACAAAATACATCATCGTGCAAAACTGAACTAGATTACTTGAATATTAAGGTCATGCGAAGGTGATTTGTCTAAAACGGGGAAACTTCGATTTGAAGTTTTTTTTTCTGATTATGATTTCGAAAAACATTGCAAAACCTTGAAGGATAGAGAAATGATAAGATGACTCTCAGATGTCAATGGGTCTTGTTTTTGTCTTAGAAGATAGCACAAGACTTCGTGTAACAGTTCTCTCAGCAATTACTGGGCCATTTTTTCTAGACAGGCCAGTTGTGCACTTTTGAACGGGAAAAAATTGCAAACTAATGTCAAAATTTATATTGAAACGTGTGTGCGTTATAAACAAAATTTAATTCAATTTAAAAGCAAAAACAAGAAAATAATAGCAAATAAACAATCGGATATTAAAAGCTCTATGTTTACTCATATAAAAAATTATAAACGTTTTATAAACCATCAGATTGTATGGATAAAAAACCGTCTTTCAGAGCCTGTGTTAATATTAAAGAATAAATGTTTATTTAAATTGTTTGTAGACTTTAGTTTATTTGATTCACTTAACTCGATAACACACATTTCTGCATAAAATTCAATTCTCCTGAATTTTACGGAATTTTTTTGCTTAATAATTTGTAACACTTTTCTTATCAGACTCTGACCTACAAAAGAAATTTTTATCAAATTTTTTGTATCATATAAAAAGTAATTTTTATCAACAATTAAATTCAGTTTAAAATACAAAATACACTTGAAATGTTGGGTTTAAATAATTGGGGAGTGATTTTAAATGCTCATGATCAGAGTAATTCAGGAAGCAAGTTAAATTGTGATGAAAAAAATATTTTGGATGTAATGAAGGTAGTTTGTATCAAATTTCAATTCAAAATTGTGTATAATAATAAGATTACTATCACAATGTTTGTTGATTTTAATCAGGCATATAAACAATTTTTTTTCGCGAGTCATTGTGATCATTATAGACTGTATTATACGGAGGAAATAATTATCATCATCAGGTTCTAATTTCAGATTTTAATAACAAATGATAACAGTGAATAACGAATAAAACGTTTCTGTTTCAAACATAAAACGTGACTTTTGTGATTTTATAGTTTAAACATAAATATTTACCTTTAAATTTGTTTTTTTTTATCTTTCAGGTCCGTAGTGGACATCAACGTGGTCCATCTGAGACTCGTGAATTTCATGAATTGACAAAACGTGACGCACAAATTCGTTTGGAAAAAGAATTGGACAATTTACTTTCGACCGTTGAAGATGGCGAGCGAAAACATATTTTACGCAATGAAACAAGTCGTTTTGCCCAACTTTTTAACAGATTCTTACAAGAAGACGGCCCATCGGTATCATGGGACAAAATTGAAAAGTTACCAGCCGATGCAGTGCGTGATTATAAGACCCTTAATCCACCAGCACACGGTGACATCAAATACATGTTAAATAAGTTAGTTGTCGTTAAACTTAATGGTGGTCTTGGTACATCGATGGGTTGTCACGGACCTAAAAGTGTTATTCCTGTGAGAAATGAGCTCACATTTTTAGATTTGACTGTACAACAAATTGAAGCATTGAATAAGACGTATGATGCTGATGTACCATTAGTTTTAATGAATTCCTTTAATACGGATGAGGATACGGAAAAGGTGATTCGAAAGTATAAAGAATTCAAGGTGAAGATTTATACATTCAATCAGAGTTGTTTTCCACGTATAAGTCGAGACTCATTGTTACCGGTAGCAAAGGATTATGATGTCGATAAAAACTTGGAAGCGTAAATATTAATGTTAATTTTGAATGGTAACATGATAATTAAGATAAACTTTAAATTTAGATGGTATCCACCAGGTCACGGTGACTTTTATGAATCATTCTCCGAATCTGGCCTATTAGCACAATTTATTGCAGAAGGTCGTGATTACTGTTTCTTATCCAATATTGACAATTTGGGCGCAACAGTTGATTTGAATATTCTCAATCGATTAATTCAGGAACAAGCACAAGGAAAACCTTTAGAATTCGTTATGGAAGTCACAGATAAGACTCGAGCTGACGTTAAGGTAAAACATTTTTACACATAATACCATTTTTTATGTTTAAACAAAAATATTCTCATTTTTATTTTCTTATCGCACTTCTTAAAATTAAAATTTCATATCAAAAGATTCGGTTTCCTTATCATCCCAGTAGTAACTTGAATAGAATCGCCACTATATTCAAAAACAATAACGGAATCTTGGCCACTGTTCTAATTGATCTGACTAAATTTAAAATCTGCGTTTTCATACTTGGTGGTTCACCGAATCCTTGAACTTGATTTACTGAACTCCATCCAATTTTAGCTAGAAATCTTTCTTCGTGTAAAACACAGACAGCATTTAAACAGAGAAGCGATGCTTCAATTAAATTCCATAATGTGAACATTTTTCACTTTAAATATCTTAAATTACGTGGATTAAATTTTAATTGTCGTGTATTGTAAATGAAAATAATTTAAATTTATTATTGCGTGGACGTATTTTTTTATTTTTTCACAACAATAAAATTTTGACATTTGCTTGACATTTAGAGCAGTGGCATAATTAAAAGTGGGATCAAAACAAATTTGAATTTTTTAAAAGTCGTTGAAATTAATTTTAATTTTTGTTCTCTTTTTTTTATTCAGGGTGGTACTTTAATTCAATATGAAAATAAATTGCGTTTACTTGAGATAGCTCAAGTTCCACCAGAACACGTGGATGACTTTAAGTCCGTTAAGACATTCAAATTTTTCAACACAAACAACATTTGGGCCAAGTTGAGTGCAATGGATCGTATTCTAAGAGAAGGCAAACTCAATATGGAAATTATTGTTAATCCCAAAACACTCGAAGGTGGTTTGCGTGTTGTTCAATTAGAAACAGCTGTTGGTGCTGCGATGAAATGTTTCGAAGGGGCTATTGGTGAGTTTTGATTTAAACCTAAATTAAATTTTAATGTTTAATTTTTTTGTTTATTATTAGGTGTCAATGTGCCACGTGATCGTTTCCTTCCCGTTAAAAAATGCTCTGATCTTCTCCTTGTCATGTCCAATCTGTACAGCCTCCAAAATGGCTCTCTCATCATGTCACCACAACGCATGTTCCCAACAACACCACTCGTTAAACTTGGAGAAAATCACTTTAGTAAAGTCAAAGAATTCCTTGGCCGTTTTGCAAATATACCAGATTTAATTGAACTCGATCATTTAACGGTATCTGGTGACGTCACTTTTGGTCGTGGCGTATCGTTGCGAGGTACTGTCATTATCATTGCTAATCATGGAGATCGTATCGATATTCCACCTGGTGCTATCTTAGAAAATAAAATTGTGTCTGGTAATATGCGCATTTTGGATCACTAAGCACGTTATCAAGGATAATCAATATCAGGGACTTCAATCAAAGATAATTCAATCATATTCAAGAATGTAACTTGCAAAAGTACGGAATCTAAAATACTAATCACAATTTTAATCTACCGTTAATTTTAAATTTTTTTTTGTTTGTTGCTGTAACAAGTTGTTCTTTTTTAATTATATTTTAACAATCATTTTATTTTAAAGAAAATGTTTATGTAAATACAAGTTAAACCAAAAAATGAGTAGATGAAAGTCAGTTTTAGAAGAAACAGTAAAAAATTTTATCAAAAATTAAGTCAATTTGGAGTTTTATTTAGGTAACAAATGTTTCCAATGAAAGGACGTTGAAAAAAATCTAGAATGCAGAAAAAAAAATCTTTATTACATAAAATTTTGCTTAGCCTATAACCAAATAATCAACAAAAAAATTTTGTTATTTAAAACAGACATAAATGTTTCTTTTTAATTATAATTCTATAATATGTCATTTAACGAGATTTTGAATTTATATGCTCAATCTTGTGTGCTTTATTTTCTATATCTTCCTACAATTTTTGTATCATTGTACGATCGTTAGATAAATATATGCTAAATACTGGCTTTTAAGTGGATGCCTTGTCAAATTATGGTTTTAAAAAATTGTGACTCTTATCTTTGATTATGTATGGATTAAAATAATATTTTTGAATGAGGAACGGAATGATATTTTCTTATCAGAATATTGTGACTTCTATTTTTTCAGTGATTGATAATAATCTGCTAAAATTTTCCATGCTTTTGGTTCCATGAACCCAGTTGGTGGAAGCTCACCATTCCGTGCAAATCCACGCATTTTTGTTCCAGAGATAAATTCAAAATCTTCTTTCCGACTTGGATCAAAGAAAGCCATACGTGATGATTTTTTGTCATAAGCTGCTACACGGAACGGTATTATCTGAAAATAAAAAGAAGTTTAGCTTGAGAACTTGAAGATTCATTGTAATTTTTTTTGAAAACTTACTTCTAATTGATCTAAACCTGGAGCCATTGACAAAACTTTTGCACCATGTGTGTCATCGTATAAGTTTCCATCTGGATATAAAGTTTTATCAGGATGTGGCATTCCAGCTGGATCTCGTCCGACAATATAAAAGTTTGCTCCTGCATTCATACGTGATTTAGCATGCCATTGTACTTCAGTTGGTCCTGCATACATCATGGGTGAAGGGAAAATAGCTAATAAAGTTGATTCTCGGTCAAGTACACCAGAATCAAGGACGGCTTGATGTTGTGCCATGCGAGTTGCTAAAGGAACATCATCATCTTTTGTCCAACCACCTAATGGATGTAATAGCAAAACAGGATTTTGAAAACCTCGTTCAATCAACTGGCGACGACAATCTTGCATCAGTAGAGCATGTCCATTGTGAATGGGATTACGAAGTTGAAAGGCAAATACAGCATCAGCTTTCATGGCTTTCAGCTTAAAACGAATTTCATTGGGTGTTAATCGGTAACAGTCTAAATCGTCATTCCAATGAATGCGTTCAAGGACTTCTAAGTCACCACCGACTAGAAATGAGCCTGATTCATTTATCATCTGAAAAAATAAATGAAAATTAATATTTAAATTGATGTTCAATTATTTCAGTCACTACAACTCAAGTGAAGTGTTATTTACTTTAATATCTTAGATAAGATAGAATGCATGTGACTTACTTTGATATATGGATGATTTGGGTTATTTGTGCCAAATTGTCTGCTGCACCGCTCTTCTTTTCGATGGAAATAAAATTCAGGTTTCCGCAAAATTGCGACAGGTTCATTGTTATAATACAAGGCAATTGAGCTATATCCTTCCAAGCGTTTCTTATCAGCTTCTGAAGCTGACAACACAATCGGCACTGACATGTTGTCACGCATATTTTCTGTCTCGTTGATTAGACAATTAAAGTGGAGAACTTGCAAGTATTCATGTTCACGCATAAAACCTTTTAGAGGTTGTGCCCATCCTTCGGCAAGGACTTGGAGCCATTGTAGTTCTACTGTTGTAATTGAAAGTGCTGGCAGTGTCTTGGCTTCTTCAATTGCTGCTTGTTTTCGATGTGGTTGAACAAAAAGTTCAGCAATAGGTGCCTCCTCCCTTACAAATTCTGGAATAATGTTATTCTTTACAAGTAACTCCATAACTTTGCCAGTGGATTCCTTAATGCTGAAATTCTCTGTTGGTACAATTAGATCTGGGTGTTCGGGTGCCTCATAAGCTTGAGTAACTCCAGTGAAACCTTGAATTGCACCCTCCCTTGCTTTTTTATACAATCCCTTCACATCACGCGATTCACACACACTCAAAGGAGTATCAACAAATATCTCGAAGAACTTCAAATCAGCATCCTTGTGAATTTTTCGTGCCATATCACGATCTTCGGCAAATGGTGACACAAAACTACAAATACAAACTACACCACTATCAGCAAAAAGTTTCGCAACTTCAGCAACTCGTCGAATATTCTCTTCACGATCAACCTGACTAAAACCCAGGTTTTTATTTAAACCTGTACGAATATTGTCACCGTCAAGACCGTAAGCAGGTATTCCACGTGACACTAAATGCGCTTCTAATTCAAATGCAATGGAAGTTTTTCCAGCTCCACTTAAGCCAGTTAACCAAACAGTACATCCACGAAATCCACGACACAAACCCAAATTTCTACCTCGCATTTCACGTGTGACATGATGTTTTTGTTCCGTTACGTTTGTGGCAACTTGCAGACACTAAAAGAAAAAAGAAAAATAAAATTAAATTAGTTCAATACTTTAAATTATTTATCGAAAAGAAAATAAGTTATAATCTCACTTCATCTTTTTTCTTAAAATATCGACTCCTATTTAATTTTGTACTCATTTTATTTTAAATAATAATAATAATACTAAAACTCAGTCTCAACGACAATTAAATTAAACTTCACAAGCACAAATCAAATTCACAACTAACATGATTTAACGTTTGAAAGTTCATTTAATCACTTTCAATAGTAATAATAATAAATAATGTTTAAAGTAGTCTAAGTTGATAAGCTTTTTTGTTACTACAATTTAATCACACACTAAGTTGATATCATTATCATATACATCAAATATCAATTGTTTGAGAGTACCAATACTAATTCAAAATTGATATAAAAATAATCGTTCAATTATAATTATAGAAAAAATTAGTCAAAGATAGTAATTTTATCATTGATAACTCTCACTACCGATTTTTTATGTTTAAGAGTTGAAATTGGCTATGTCAATAAACTTGGACTTTGTTGTGATTTTTTTCTTAAAATGACTAATATTTAATATTTTTCAACAATAAAAATCAACATAATTTGAAACAAGTTCAATAATCTCCAAACAAGATTTGGTCCATGTCTATTCTTATCAAACTTCATTCCAACATTTTTTTTAATAACAAGTTCTCATTATTTTAACCTACTACCTCCCGTTTCACAAATTCAATTCCTTAAGTTCAATGAATTTTGATAGTAATTTTTTTTTTTGAACATAAAAAATTTTTTTTCAAAATTTTACACTTTTAACCCTCATTAGATTTATTTTAGAATTTTAATCCTTTCTCGGTTCATTCTAGTTCATGTTAAAATATTCATTGCAGAAAAAAGTAAAATGGCAATTCAGAGATAACAATGTTGAATGTATAAAACATAGGGATTTCAAAATAATTGGTTTTCGAAAAAAACCAATTACCAATTATTTTCAATTATTGAAAAACCAATTAAACCAATTATCAATTAATTGGTTTTTTTTTAATAATTTTTAACTTATCGTCAATTTTATTTATTTTTTTATCTTAAATCTTACAATTTTTTATTATTTTGTTATAAAAAATAATATTTTAAAAACACCAAAGCGTTCAACATATCTTCGCTTAATCTATTGCGAATTTCGGTGCAAAAAGTAGAAACACAGAAAAAACCCGTTCGCTAGCGGTGGATGTTGGCTGTATTGTTAACAAGCTTTGGTACAATTTTTCCACAGCAGCAGATCGATTTCCACCATTTAGTTCGAGAAATTAGAATTCATTTGCAATGCTAATCTATAGATAAATTTACTCTCCTCTTATGAGAAAATTGTTTTTAATTTCAGAATAACTAGTAATTATAATATCTAGATTTTTTATAAAAGTACTTTTGGCGTTTCTGAACTAAAAAAAACGCTTCTTAACTGCTTTTAAGTTGACCTGTAACCTTGTCAGAATAAGAATTACTTAAAATTGAAATTTCTTGGAAACAAATTGTTTTTCTAATTAGTTTACCAAACCCTTGCATTACAAATTAAAAGCATCGTATTGTGTTTGAATCATAAAAGGTAAAAAACGATTCATATAGTGAACGGTGTTGTTTTTGGTAAACAACGAAATATTTGCATATATTTTTAATATTAAATATTATAAAAATTCTTTAAAATTTATAAAAAAAATTTTTTTTTAATATTTTTATAATTGGTAATTGGTCAAAAAAGAAACCAATTACCAATTAATTGGTAATTGGTGGAAAAAAAACCAATTAACCAATTAATTGAATAATTGATTGGAATCACTAATAAAACACCTTTCAAGTTTGCAGTGTTATATGGGTTAATACAAATTTTATTGTAATATTCATACAAAACATTTTAATATGCCCTTAAACCGGATATCAAATCAAAAAAAAATTATCACATATTTCGATTTATTATGCTCACCGTATTAAAATATCATTAAATGATTAAATTGAACTGAAATTGAAGTAATGAAATACTTTTTCGAGCTATTAAAATAAAATGGGTCAAATTTGAAAGAAATTATTATCACGACTGAATTTCAGATACTTTTTTAAACTCTCATTTTAAGAAAAAATGTGAGCCTTATCATTATTTGTTTTGATTTCTTATCTTCGCATAATGAATTTTTTAATTATGAAACATATTTTTATAAAAATTTTTAACTCTTTCATTAAAATGTTATCAAAGTTTTAAGATTAAGACATTTTAACACTTAATTTGCTGAAGTGGATCAATTTAATATCCTTTTTCATGTTTTTGTGAATTTTCTGTACGTTATTCTATAAGAGTTATGCGTTTTTTGAAAAATACAAAATGATTTTGAGAATCATAAAACATTTGATACATTAAGTGTTAAAAAATTGGAACAAAGTAATGAAAGTGTGTCTCGAAGAAGATTACGTAAGAAAGTGAATGCATAATATCTGTACTTTGTTTACAGAGATGAATGAACTCTGCTTTGCATAAATATGATAGAAAAAAATTTCAATTTCATAATCCTTTGAATTTAGTTTAATTCTTTAAATATCAATAAAAACTTTGAATTACCTGCTCAGATATCAATCCATTGCAATTTTTATGTTTCAAACAAAATCGTTTTGCACCATTTCCATTTTCATAGTTGTGATTTGAAAGTGTATCATTATTATTAAAATTCGCTAATTTCCTACGTTTTACAAACATTTCTTATCTTATGCCTAATAAAATTCGAATTAAAATACCACTTTGCTTGAAATTTGACACGTTAATTGCCTGGTAAAAGTATCATAACCAATAATAATAAAAATTATCGTGTTATGTATTTACATAAAATCCAGTTTTTGTATATTGCAAATATCTTTTTTTTATGTTTCTTCTCACTTTCACTATTAAAATTAATAATTGTTTACAATTTTCATCTCATATTTTGTTGTTTTTTGTGTTGTAGGAAATAAAACTTGTAACGTAAAATATTTTTTTTTTGTATTTTAACTGTTAAATTTGATAATGTTAAATTTAAATTATTGTATAAGACAGACAAATAATTTATTTTTGTCTGTAAGTTTGCGTTTAATTTATTTTCTTGCTGATAATGGAATTATAATTATTTTGAACATTAACGTTCTTTTGTTTATTTAATTTTTTTTTTTTATTATCTTTAACAAATAAGTACAAAGACTTTAATTCAACTCAAATAGACAAGACATTTAAAAAAATACGACTTTCTTTTTCAACGTTTTAATTTCGACTGAACTGATGAAGTTTGTGTTAATGAAATTTTATTTAGTTTTTTTTTATTTTACTAAAGTTTACATATCCGTATAAAAGTTGATTTTCATCCACTCCATTCATTATTCATTCTTTAAATGATCTGTGTGTAATATTGTGGTTTTAGCGCGTTATTCTAGTAATGAACTAACACTGAAAAGATGTTTGAGCAAAACATAGATTTTGTTGGTGTTTAGAGAGTGCTTTTTTAAAGTGGATGCGTTAAGTTGCATTAAACTAATATTCGAAAGGGAATTTCAATAAAAAATGTAAAACGTGATTCTATTCAGTTAATTTAAAATGTTCAGTTTTAGAAGGGATTTAAAGTTTTTGGAATGTTGTATCAAAAGTTATATGGTTTGCTTAAGAAATCAAATTATTTGCAAGTAACGATGATGCCTTGACTTACTTTACATAGTTATTCGTTCATTCAGTTTTTTCGAAAAATATGTGAAACTGTATTTGAAAACTTTTATTTACTTTTCAAACAAATGATTTTGTCTTATGATTTTGAGTAAATTAAGATATCATCAAAACTTTGCTTTGTCTCTTCCTTTATCATGTCATCAAGTCATATTCAGTTACTAGGAAAAGGAGACATTTGAGTTTGTAACGTTTCATGGCCGAGGCTGATGCTTGTTAACCTGAAGATTGATAGTTCAGTATGCTAACTAGTGCCTGGACCACTCATCCAAAGTTAGCGTAAAGTACTGTGAGGTAACTAGAAATGAGCTCATAGAAATCAGTCAGCACCATTTTTGCTGTTGTTTAGGGTTAATTTCATATAAATATGATAAAATTCTATTTTTATCCTTAAAAGCGTACTTTTGTTTTGAATTAGATAAGAAATGACAACAATTACTCATAAAAACGTTAAAATCTTGTGTTTAATCTGATAAAAAAATACATTTTATCATGTTAAATCATTTGCAAAAGATAATTTTTCATCATTCAGCTACATACAATTGCTGATTTCATAGCATTTAAAAGGAAAACTCAAAGCAATTTTTTTTTTTTAAAACAGTATTTAATTGCTAAGCAATTTTTCATGCAAACAAAGTCTATTTACTTTATCTCGATATCACTTGGTGATAGTAAAAATTGAAACAGCTTTTTTTTATTTTAAAGTCTTTTTCAAAATCACACGTTAAAGCTCAAAAGATAATTTAAAAATAAAATTTCCATTGTCATCCATGCCCGATCATGACTTGGCAATAATTTTACATGAAATCCTGTTTTTTTTACACACAACTTCTATTGATGAATATGCAAATTATCTCATATTTCGTTTCATTCATGCATTTACAATAAAAAACTATATGAATACTAAAAAATTCTCACGTTTACTACTATCATTAAAGTTGTTGTTTTTCTTATCTCTGTTGAAATGGTCAATGATCTTTTTGTTAAAATTTTGTTTACAAATTAATTTTACTTCAAAGGAATTGAAATTTTGCTGTGTCATTTTATTTTTTAAAAAATAATAAAAATAATCAATAATAAATTAAAGGAATTAAAGTGAATGAGGAAAAAAAAACACTCACGAATTGGACTGCATTGAATTTCTTCTTGTAAATATTGTCTTTATTGAAGAACATTTTTTTTTTATTTCACACTAAGCACTTCAACACTTGATACGTACTTTATCACTGAACTATTTTTCAGATTTTCATTTAGTTTTTTTTCTTAATTAAGACATCTGTGATCTGTTTAATACTGGATAATATAAACAATCGACAGACAATCATACGTAAGCAGTTATTAAATATTTTAATAAAAAAGTATCGTTGTGTACATGAATTTATTTGATTTACCTAATATTGAGGTAAAATTTATTAAATTCTTTATTTTGCATGAACCTTGAAATAATTTTTTTTTGTTAGAACAGATGAAATCTTTTGAATAAATATTCAAAAAATAAATCAAATAGAGGTGAAGTAATTTTCCTTGATATTTTAACGTTATTTGTGATCGATGATAAGTCACGTAGATATGGTCGTTTTATGGATTCGAAATCAGGAAGATGATACTTGGTCCTGATTTCAATTCTGATTGCAATTTTTAAACGCAATTTTTGAAGCGTTAATTAAAGATCTTCGTCTGCCGACCAATACAATTTGTACTGCGGGCGTTTACAACTTAGAGTGTTAGACGAGAAAGTAACAGAACTTTGAAATTGTCCATGAAAAATCAATTAGGCATGCAATTAAATTTTTAACGAATACTTGATACATTACCCCATAATTTAATCAATGATTGTGCGATGTTCTAGTTAAATTTCAAAACCTGTTTAACAATAGATACAGTTTTAAGATCATGTGTTAAGCAACGTTAAATTAACACCTTTTTGCATGCCCGTAAACAACCTTAGGCTAATGAATTATCTTAACTTCCACGTGTCAAACAATCATAAAATCTTATCTAAATTTGACTTGGATTAACAAAATAAGCCTTCATTGATACTGAATTCAACGTTATTTTGTATGAAACCAAAAAAACGCATACTTTTGCATTGTAGTGCATTGAAAATTAAACATATGTTTACCAGACACATATCTACATTATTTTAATTCACATCAATCATTCTCATCTATTCATTGACAATATTTTCATTTATTTCAAATTTTTAGCTGATCCATTCACGATGATAATGTGAAAGAAGAGTTTCAGAGGAAGTAATTATTTTTTTTTTTTAATGATTAAAATACATTTTAAATTATGAAAATAAAATAAGTGTGTCAGCACAATTTGGCAAAAAATTAAAAACTTAACAAAAACTCACAGTTTTTTGTCGTTTTCGAATCCCCTTATCATTACTCGTTGTTGCTGCTGATAATCCATCATTAACAGTTGATGTTTGTTCGACTGTAACATTTGATGATGTTGGCTGTTTTTGTTCTAATGAGTCTCCCATATTTTTATTTTGATCTTATAAGAATTTTATATCATAAATTGAGTTTCCTATAAACTTATTTGTTCTACTTAGAATTTAATATCTAATTAGAATATAAAATGGACTTTAATCTTTAACACATGATATACAAAAATATTTCATTTATAATTTAATAACTTTTCTTTACGGAATTTTCATATGTTTTGTTTAAATAAAATTTTCTATTTTGACAAACACTGCAGCGATTTTCGAAGAATACTAAGAAATTTATATAGAAGATGTAAAAATACATAGCTGTTTATATACACATTACATAGCATAGTATTTTGTACATAGTAATCAGCTGTGATGTGTCAAAGTTGGCGAGGAGCGGTTTGTAGTACAATTTGGACTGAATGAGAAATTTGGTTTAAAATTCGTTTCATATCACAATGAAAACCGTTAGGAAAAGTAAAAGCATGGTCACGTGTTTTTAACAGGAACACGATATTTGATGGAAAGTTTCAAGGTCAACAAACCTTTAAATCACTGAATATGAAAAAAAAACAATTTTTTGCATACATTTTATCTTTATTAATATTTTTAGTTGAATATACCATACATATTTATGTAATTTAAACCAGATTAGATAACACCATCAATACAATATTTTTTGTTTAATTATTTTTTTTTTAATTTTTAATGTTAAATTCTTTTAAAACTAAAGTTAAGAAAAAATTTAATGAAAAATTAACAGATATGGATTGAATTTTATGCTGTCTAAACTGATTTAGAAGCTACATCGATGTGTACATATATTTTCCTTTTATTTTATGCAAATAAATAACTAAAAACAAAATTATTTTATTTAATAATATTTTTCTTTTTCCTACAAAATGTAGAACAATTTTTGTACAACTAAAAATCAGGAGAACACAGAAAGCAAAATAAAAGATTCTTGTCAATGTCCATGTCAAATATTAACTTAAAATAACTCGACAAGTTGCTCACCGTATTTTTCTTTTTCATAGTTGCACATTTATCGATTAATTAAGATTCTGATAAGGAATTATTTTGTTACACATTTTATTTTTTGTATAAGAGCTTTGTGTATAGTTTGATGAGGGATGAAATTCTTCTGTTTTCAAAATTCAAAATAAAAAAACGTATATTATTATAAGTAAAACACTACAAAAAACCACTATTTAGATCAAAATAAAAACATTTTCATTATACAAAAACATACATATTTTGATCTAAACCATTTCCAGATTATGCCTGGAAATGCAATTAATTGATTGGTTACAAGCATAAGATAAATGTTTATTATTATAATTTTTTTTTTCATTTTTTTGGTAAGATTAAATTTTTTATCTTATTTTTTTTTCTTTATAATGATAAATATTTGAGTAATAATATATTGGTTAAAAACATTCCACTACATGTATTTTACAGGCAAGAAATTTTAAATCAAGTCTCTAAATTTGTGTTGAAAGTTAAAAGTTGGCTGTGTACATTCAAGACTTGTCTTAGAATTTATCATACTGGACGATACATGTTTGAAATTTTTTTTTTTCTTATTTTTCTTTCAAAACAATTCCGGAGCCCATGAAATATGATTTTTTTTGTATGTGGTTCAAATTCCTCAAAAGAATCTATTAAGATCACATTTTTTTTTCATCATGACTTTATTTGACTCAATTGATACTCATTGAAGTCAATTTTTAAGTATTTTTTTATTATAAAAATAAAGAAATTTAGGGTAATACAGTTTGCATTTGTGCTGTATTTTTGTTACATGCAAATTTTAAAGACGATCTTAATTTAAGAGCTCTTTCTGTTAAACGAAAATAGAGACTCATTGTTTTTTCATGTCTGTTGTCAATGGGTATTTTTTTGACTATCATTGATTTTTATTTTATTAGTTCTTTAAATATTGAAACAATTGAAACATTTAAATAAACACATGTGAACTTTTACATATTGATCTAAGTTCAATTACTTTAAATGTTCAGAATTGAAAAAAAATCATGGGATCCCATTAAAATATTTTTTCATTTTCCAGGATAATAGATTTAAAGTTTTAGTCGTATGAATTATCAAATTTAGATTGAAAAAAGCACTTGAGACTGGTATTTTATTAATTATTAATAATCGTTTAAATAGTTTTCAATGAAACTTGAGAAAATGTAAAAAAAAAACATATAAAATTATAAAGTTATTACTGAAATTCCGGTTATGAATATTTTTACCTTCATTTCGTTTCAAGTGTATGATGTCTTAGTTTACTTATGACGTTTTGTCATGATTTTCAAATACTCCAAAGCATTGCGTGCTGCATTTGCTTGTGCATCTTGTGGATTTGGACCTGCACCATGACAAACGGCAACTGGCAATGTCGAAAGTTGAACTAAACATTGCCATTTTCCTGAGACAGTTTTCTCCTCAATATCAACATAAGTGACTTCAAATTGATGCTCTGATGCGATCTCTTGCAAAAATTGTACATAGTTGATATCTTGACCCAAACATGTATTCTGCAATTTTGCCAAAGATTTTCCATAAGTACCTTTCAATTGTTTATGGAATTGAGATACCTTGTAACTATGTTGATTAGTCAATGTAGCAATTTTGGCATCTTTCAAATCAGAGTAGTGCGTTACTGGTACTTTTACATCATTCCCATCCTCATCAGTTAATTGGATTACCATATTTTGATCAATAGGAATATCCTTCAATTTTTGCCACATTTTATGTGCAGCATTGCGTTTTGCAATTTTCTTGCTCTTACCATTACCGACTTCTTGATGGTTCAGGACAAAACACGCGATGGTAAATTGACGTGCATGAGGCAAACCCACTTCCATTTCTGTTTCGTATGTTGGTGGAGGCCATTTTCGACCCATGCACAATTCTTGTAGTTGACCAATAGGATTTCCAGCCACCTTTTCATCATCATTCTCGTTATTAGCATTGCTTCCATTTGCTTCGCTCTCTTCGTTAGGTAAGGGCTGGCCAGTGAGAAGGGCAATTAGAGCCTTAGCACAATTATGTTTTGCTTGTTTCTTTGATGGCCCACAACCAAATGCTTCTTTATCGTTAAATGAGACACGATATTTAAACATTGGCTTATGAACAGCACCCTCAATTTGTACCAACTCATAATTGGGAGTTATACCACGACGTGATAACAATTCTTGAAGAATTGAAATTGGAGTTTTCATTGATTTATCGTCGATTTCATTCTTTAATGCATCTTCAATTGACATATATTCCATCTTAACCTTATAGAAAAAAAAAATATGTTATAAAAATATTGATCACTTAAAACTTAATTAATAAAACTTACTGCTAATTTAGTAGTTGCAGTTTTTGACTGACGACCCTTTCTAGGCTTATGACCGGCTGATTGTTGAGCTCCATCCACTGGCTGAACTCCAGCAGGTTGCATTCCGGAATGGACACCTGGGTTATGCTGTAAATGTTGCTGTTGTTGAATTTGTAAGACACGAGGGTCCATTTGCATGACTTGTGGATTCATTTTTTTACTTAATACTTTCACAGACACTTTAGCAGCACTTTTTTACAAATTAACAATTTGTTTTACAGTTAAATTAGAAAATATTTCAGAAATAAATGCATTAAAGAACCAATCGATAGATAAAATTTTTTCGGCTTTGACAGATTGTTGACAGAATTCGCTTGAGTGACAGCATTATTTTTTGAATTGTCTCAAAAACCGTTAAATTTAAATTTTCTGAAAATTTAGATAATTCGTTTATAAAAGACATAAATTGAAGAAAATCAAAGAAAAGAAGCGTTTATTAATATTAATTATATCAATTTATTTTTTCCCTAAAACTTAAAAATAATTTGAAATCTGTATTACAATTGTGAAAATAAATAAAATAAGAAACTTCTTTTAATTTACTTAAATTATTTTTTGCTAGTTAAAATCTACAGCATCAGGATACAGATCTCCAATAATGATATCTAAGAGACAGTACATTAAATGTTTATTTAATACAGGTGATTGAAAAATATCAAATAGGTGTCCTAGTCCTTTTCGCAAGCCTTCAAGACGATTACGTGCTTCCTGTTTACGAATTTCAAGCTCTTCTGTTGTTGGTTTTGGTGTATCATCAATAAATAGATGTTCTGAAATAGAAAATTAATTAAACATTCATTATTACATGACTTGAATAGATTTTATGATACTAACCCTCTAATAATCGTATAAGGAACGCAAGTCGTCTCTCTTTCAGTCCAATTTTGATAAGTTTAAAAATAACGGTACAAATAATGAGATCAACAGTTCTCTTGCAAACACTACATAATGCAAGTACAAAGCGAACCAGAACAAGTGGTGCATTTAAAATTTTAACTAAAAAATAAATTAAGCACTGTGAAGGCCCCTTCACATTATTACTAGCGACAATTTTGGGTGTTGGCATACTGTACGACGTCCGTTTCAACTCAAATAAATTTCCAAATACCCAATTATTATCTGGTGGACTTGGACGTTGATTTTCCGTCTCATCATTATTCATGTACATCACATCTTCGCCCAAATCGGGACTTTGTTCAATGGAATGCATAAAAGTTGACATAAATGAATCAAGGCTTTGTCCCTTTTCTTTGCGTAATTTTGATGTAACACTACTGTAAATATTCTTTGAGTCGGTCTGAGTTTGGTCAGTTAAGGCATCCCAAACTGTTGGCATTTCTTCAAGAGGAGCTCCATCAACTGCAGACATTTTCATTGCACCTTTTAATTTTGTACTTAGACGTTGTAATGGTTGTGGATCTTTCGTATCAATATTAAAGTTGTCAACAATTTTTTTTATTTCTCGACTACCATAAACGAGTTGAAAATAATTGGAGGTTTTGTAGAAAGCAGCACGCCATTTACCCTGAAGACGATTTCGTGCATCTTCAAATGCTTCGGTGAGACTGTTCGTCTTAGTGTCTGTCATTTTTTGATAAGAATCAAGTAATTTTTCTGATTGCTGGTATAATTGTGAAAGCTTTTGTGGCTCTAAATCAGGATCTTGCAGTTCTTTGTTTAAATGATCTAAAAATTAATTTCATGAGAATTAGAACTTTATATTTTGATTAGAAATTTCACTTTTTACTTACCAACATCTAGATAAAATCTTAAAATTTCAACAGCACCTTCTTTTTTCAGAAATTGCATGAACGAATAAAGTTTAGTTTGATCCTTTAAAATGTCATTTTCCATATTTCCAACCATGTAATCATAATTTTCTGAGCCCCGTTTAGCAAAATTTTCCAAAAATGTAACTCGATCATTGTACAATGGAATTTTCATTCGTTTCCTTTCGGCATTCAAATCTTTTGATGGATCAGTTGCAACAATTACTAATAAATTAATCAAATTCGGATCCGATAGTACATCCATCAAAGGAAGAAGAACCCAGCACGCTATCAATTCTTGTATTAAGTTGAAGAAAATATTTGAATTAAAGTTTTCATTTGAAAATAACTTTGGTATGAGATATTTGGCGATACCACGAAGATAATTTATTTCTGTTTGACGATTGTATACAGCAGGATGTATTGAGTATTCATTTTGCACAAAGGTGGTTGCTAATTTATTCATTGGAATGTGGTCAATGAGCAACATTTTATTTAGAATTTCATAATGATCGTAGAAGAGTGGAAGAAGTTTTTCAGTAATTAGAGCAGGTGCATTCAGTTTCTTCACTTTGACTACCATCTGACAAGTTGCCTCACGAAGATTTTGTTTCAAGTAACAAATGAAGTCCTCATCGTTAGATAGCGTTGAAAACCAACTATTTACAAAACTCTTTATAATTTGAGAGTAAAAACTCTCAACAGCTGCATCTAAATTTTTATCCACTAAGCCTATCAGTCGCCATGGTTCCTTATTCAAGTCGGTGGTGAGTCGATGTCTCGGACAAAAAGTAATTCCACAAATATCACATTCATCACTTATATCTCGGTCTACCCCATTGAAACTTTCTTCACTAAATCCGAGACGTTCCCGAGTTTTTGTCAAGAATTCATTTAACTTCGGTTTGTGATCCAGCACCGTAATGGTTAAAAAGCATCCACTTGCAAATGCAATCAATACACCGACACCCAACAAAACGCTGTACAAAAGAAACAAAAAAAAAATGCATTAGATTTACAAAAATATTCACTTGTTCAGTCAAACAGTAAATAAGCCTTGAATTCAATGCACATCTAAAATATGCACATTTTCGGAATATGTTTCAAGGGTATGACATAAAATTCCTCACCTTATATACAAACTTGTAAAAAATAGTAATATCACAATCAAAACAAACGATATAACAATGTTATCATTGCTGAATCTCCTAAGAACATCTTGATTCATCTTCTATTTTAACAACAATAATACAGCACTATGTTGTTTTGTGTCAACAACTCGAAAGTGTTTTGTGATATTGATAAGAGATTTTAAAATATTTCAGGAAGTTTCTTGCATTATTAATTTTTTTTTCTTGCTACAATGTTTTTTTTTTCTTGACTTTGCTTATTGATGTTAAATTTTGTACTGAGTAGAGAAATGTCAAATTCAATTTAGTGTGTAGGTTTTATGTTGACCTATGAATCAGTAACCCATTCATAGCAAAAGGTCATTTAATGTCATAAAACTTAAAATAATAGTTTTTGTTTGCGAGTCATTGTTAAAAATGAGTAAAATTTACAAAACATTCATTTTTTGATGCAATTTTTTTAATCAGGCAAATATGGGTTAAAATTTAGTTCAAATGGCGTACCATAGATGTCGCAAAAGGGTTTGAAAATTGTGGCGCAATAATAACACGTGGTTATTTCGTTAATTTTATCACGAAATTTAAAATTGAGCTTATTGAATTGACTTATTAGTTTTAATGAATATTGGCATGTTTTGAAATCTCATGTTCTTAAAAAGCCAAAAGACTTTCATTATTTATGATACGATGGGTTAAATTCGAGGTAGCTCGAATCTTTGTGGTTCCTATTGCATACCAGGTTAAAAAAGCGTTTTCAATTTAAATGTAGCTTAGAAATTGCTTTAACTCCATTCTAAAATTAACTTTTTAACAGACTGGTCTTTATCCAAAAATGCTGGCTAAGAAAATAGTAAGAAAAAAATATAAAAAAAATTTCTACCTACTGAGAAATCTGAAAATCGATTACATTTTTATATATTTTTATCAGGCTTACAAAGACTGTGCCTCGGAAAATATTTCTTGGAAAATCAGACTCCCAAAATACTTATTATTAAGAATGGAGGCTGTAACATAAGTTTATTTCATGATATTTTTTCTCATGTTACATTTTCTGACGAATCAACACAAAATTATAATTTTTCGCAAAAAATTATTTATCTTACAATAAAATCATTTAGGAAAAAAAATATCCTTAAAGGTTCAGTGACGACAACTTTTATTGACAATTAATTAATGTTGATGACGGATTGAAAAGTGTTTCTATACAACACAAAAAAAACTCTTAATTACATTTCACGTTAATTGAATCAAATGATCTTTCGCATTTATAAAAACATAACTTTTGTTTGTTTTTACCTGTAAATTTGTTAAAGTGATTGAATAAGATTTTCCGAGAAAAGCAATAAAAAACATTTTCATCAAAATAAATCCCACTTATTGTTCAATTGTATGTATAACAACACTTTATGTTAGTGCTTCGTCATCGTAACTTGTTGCGTATGTTTCTCATGTTTTTTTTGTTCTAAAAGTCATAAATATGTTGACAACTAAAAGAACACGAATATGAGTATGCATAGTCTCACGTTTCATTACTTTAATCAAATTGAATTGAATTCTTTATGGAAAACATTATGAATTTCTAAAACAATCATCATCATATTTTTTCTTTCTTTTTATACCACAAAGAACACACACAATACAAGGCCTTGAATACTTAAAGGAATAAAAAGACATTACATCACATAGAACATGTCATAAAAAAAAATATGTCGTTAAAATTTCCCTTGTGGTGTACAATCACTCACGAGTATTACATATATTTTTTTTTTTGTACCAAAACTTGCTTTGAAACGCGTGTTAAAAAAAAATATTTTATTTCTGTTAAACCCTTTGAAGAACGTTTACACATTTTTTATGATGTGAAAATTTAAGAAGCTCTACAAGTATTTCAAAAAACATGTATCATGGAAAACCAAAATATCACAATTATTTTTATCGTATTTGAATAAAAGGAAAGTTTTTTAACTAGATTTTATTTGATGAAATTCTCCTAGGAAATCGAACGCATTTTGTTAATCAAAATTTTCAGAAAGATCAGCAAAAAAATATTCTTTTTGTATGAAAATGTTAATGAACTGAAAAAATTGAACGGAAATTCAAATGATTTAATTGATTGCATTTCCTGGAGCCATGTCTTGTTTTTGTTCTGATATTACACCGGTTCTTAACGACTTATTAAATGAAATAAAGGATCTATAGCTCATTTTTTTTTGCTCATCGCTTACAGTGCCAGAGTGATATCGATAAAATTGACTATAATAGCGCATTTTTCTTAAAAATTGTACTAATCTTGCTTTCAAAAGAATATAAACTACAGAGCGTATTAAAAACACAATATAACTTAGTAAGCACACATATTTTACTTATAAAAGATTAAGGCATGACACTATAAATATTAATTAGCAAAAACCAAAGTACACCCAACCACTTGCTAACACACATAAATAAACACATATTTTACTCATATCCATAGTCAATACAGAAATAAGTGGTTCTTTATGAAATCAACCAGAAATTCCTTATTTGGTCTACCCCTTGTGTGTATTTTACAACCTTTTATCACAGCACATATACACTTATTTTTCTTCCATTTCTTATAAATGATCTTACATGCTCTAAGTATTCACATGATTATTCAATTTCTTTGTGTTTTATTTTTGTTGGTATTGTGGAATGTGGTTGACTGAGTTTTTTTCTTCTCCCTCTTATGTATTTGTATGTTGAATATTATTTGAAACTCCTTTCTCAACCCAATCACTTAATTGACTTTATTTATTGCTCTCAATGGGTTATGAATACAAAATTGAGTGTAATGAAGAAGTAAATTTAAGTTTTTTTTTGTGTTTGCTTTAGTCGGGTTAACAACCATCATCATGATGACTTGAGACATATAATTTTAATTTTAAATGTTTTCTTATGACTGTATGTGAAAATGATCGAAATTTCAAAGGTTAATTGTGTGTTTTTTGTTCGAATTCATTAGAATCTTGATCCTTGACATCCATGAAACTCACACACCATCATTTTTTAATCATTTTAAAACTAACATTAAACTATTTTAATTTTATAATCATTTATTCAAGTTTCTTTGGACAGTGCGTGGGATTATGGTTCTTTTATTTTAATCTCATACAATAAAAATTAAACTGCATAAATAAATTATACAACACAAATTGCCTTTTTATTATTCACTGTGTTTTTTAATTCAGTCCGTCCATTTATTTACTTTACTTTAATAATACAAATGGAAACAAAATTATACAAAAAGAAGCCTCATTTAATTATTAGCTCATTTCATTTTTAAATTTGTTTCTAAATTAAAAAGAAAGCTTTGTCTGTGTGTGTTATCTAAAGTATTTTGCGTTAAGCTAAATTTTGAATTGAATAAATGGATGAAAAAAAGGAAGTTAAAATTCAAATACTTTCGGAAACGGATGTAAAAGTGTTCTGCATTGTTTCACCTCAAAAGTTGATTATATGCTAATACAATTCTGAACTTGTGCTTCTTTTTTTATTTTTTTTTTTTTTGAAAAATACAAAACAACTTCTGTTAATTTCCCTCTTTTGTATTCATTTGAAATTTATTCAGTGTACACAAGTTTAGTGTGTGTAGCAGACGCACTCAATTGACTGACTTGAAAATAATGAGAAAAAATAAGGCAACAGGTAAAGAGGAAAATTGTTGCTAATTGAGATAATCAGAGTGATGGTGGCAAAAATGAATGTGTTAAAGGTAGAAAATTAATTTGAAATAAGGTTAATGCATTAACATAAAAAGTGACTGTCATTTAACTTTTGCAACACAGTTTTTTTTGTGCAACGGAAAAAAATAATAATAAAAGATTTACCATTTAAAAAACTGGATAATGATTCCATAAATGGATTGAAAAATGTTTCATAATTGAATTTTTTTTTGAAGTTTTCGTATTTAAATTCATGGATTCTCGAATTTTTTATACCATGACTAAATTTAAAAAGTCATTTTTCTGTATTTTTTTTCAAGTTGAGGCAAGGTCTAAATAAAGCTGGGACCGTTAACTTCCTCCTCATTCTCCAATCATCTGTGAATTATAAGATATGTCATTCATTAAATCAGCTTACTATAATAAAAATATATTAATACCTTGACTGCTCACTGTCGATATTGAATCTCAGTTTCAAACTATTTTGTTCTTGAATATTCCATATTAAAAAATTCCACGCTCTTTTTTTTCATCTTTTTACAATTCTTCAATCTATCTTTTATGTCAGTTGCAATCTTTGTGTGTATGGATTAAGCGTTTCCTGCACGAATAAAAATGAAAAAAAATGTAACGTATGAAAAAAAATAAAATTTCACATCCTTCTAGGAAAACAAAATTTAAACTCATATAATAAAATGAAAAAAGAAAATTGACGTAACAAGATGTATTACTTTTAGACACAAAATGTCTACAAATGTTTGGCTTTTTATGAATATCTTATTTTGTCACTGTGTTTAGTGACGATATGTGAAATCAAACGATTAATCGACCGAAAATGTCACACATGTATGACATTTTTTTGATTAAGCGAAAATTATGAGTATGAATTTTTGATGATGTGCGCTCACGTGTTAAAAAAAATAACAGGAAATTGGAATTTTATATGGGTTTTTTTTTTCAATCTATTTTCGGAAAAAATTAATGCATTTCAAATGTAATTTAGTAAAGGTGATTGGCAGGAGAGAAAATGACAACATAATTTTTTTTGATTGATTATATTTGTTTTAAAAATTTTTGACTGATCATCTTTTTTTTTTGTAACATCAGTAAAATCGGTTTATTATATGTATTTATTAATAATTAATATTTTCATGATATTTTATTCATATTAATTTTATGTATTTGACCAAAATAAATTATAAAACAGCAATTTTATACGTCCAACATAAATAATTTGCAATAAATAAATTGTTACGGACGAGTTTTTAATTTACTGAACCATAAAATAGACATTTATGGTAATTTTATTTGTCAGTAACAACTAAATACGTCATTTACAAAACTAAACTATGTTTTATGTTATTGATATTAATTGTAAACGCAGAAACTCATTACCTTTTCAAAAAATTAAAACAAATGCACGCGATGAACATTTCTGGTTAGTTGAGAGGGATCGTTTCAACCTACAATAACAATAAAAATATTCATTTTTCAATGCAAAAAATGAAAAATAAATTTTAACAACAACCTAATAGAAACTGAAATGAAACCACATCAGATTGACCAAAGCCAATTGGATAAAATATTTTTCAATTTATATTCTAATTTTGAGCCAAAATTACCGACAAAATCACATTGAGCAATAATGTGATATTGAGTAAATGCATTACCATTATATTATTTGTGGATTCAGAGCAGCTTATTTTATGATTAGGACAAGCAGTAACTAATATGTTTTTCATAAATAGCTGTTTCACACTGATGATATGGTACTTAATTTAAATTTATGCTAAAAAGGGTGGAATAACCAATATAAAGATTAAAATGAAATGTTTGTGCTAATTAGAAAATTGTGCATAAATGTCAGGATATATAAAATATTATTGTAATGATTTTAATTGGTGCGGAAAAAAATGGTTTAAACAATGATGGAGATGGTACTTTAAGCCAGTTAATTGGTTTAAATTCTGCTGATGGCAAAGTTTTCATACGTAGAAAATTTTCCTGGTAATTTTTTACTATGGAAACCTTTTAATGCGTTTGAAAACGTAGCTCATGGGCAGTAATTTTGGCTTATTGATTTTTGTTCAGGTCCATGAAAAGAGCTCCAAAAATTTTTTGTATAGCTCTCAAAATCCTGAAAAGTATGAAAAAATAAAACTCAAGATAACGAGTTAAATTATAGTATTTTAGGAGATGCAGTCAGTTATTAGAAGGAGAGACAATGACACAAAACAAAGAAATAAAATAAAATAAAAAAAATTAATATTTCTCCACTTTCTATGTTTTCTCATTATTATTTAAAAAAAAAAAACATAAAATGAAATAGGAAAAAACACTTCCTATCACAATTTAGCACGAAAAATACTGATGCAGCAAAATATTATTAGAAAAGGTTATAAAAGGTGTGCCATTTTTAGTTTTTTTTGCGTTGCTCAAGTTTCTATGATCACGTCAGAGCAAGAATTTAAAGCATTATATTGGTTTTGCTTATGAACGCAGAAAATGAACGAATTCTATGCAAATTTTTCCAAGCAATAGCAGGTATTTTTTTATTTTTTCATATTTTTTTTTTTTATGTCAAGACAAAGTTAGATTCGCTCTTTTTTTATTTTACTGAATGTAGTTTATTTCTCTTTTAGTATTATCTCGTGTTACTACTATTTCATTATAAATTTATCTGACATTGTTGTTTCACGTTTCGTAAATATAAGAAAGAATACAAAAGAAAAATGACATGAATAGACTTTTGATTAAATAAAAAATGCAAATTTATTTAAAAATACAAAAAAAAAAAATCTTCTATATCGTTATGTTTGTGTATGTTCTGCTAGAATACAGATTAGAATATCATAATAATCATAATACATATAAAACGTTTTCCTTTTAAATACAACTTATTTGATGAAAGAATAAAATAAATAAAAAAAATATATAGAGAATAGGTGTGCAGGTGACTTAATTTGATGGAATGAGAAGAAGTTGGTCAAGTTATTTTTATGTTAGCAATTTTTATATGAAAAAAAAAGAAATGAAGAAAACAGCTGGATATGAAAAGTCAGGTGAAATGATTGTACGTGTCAGTTTTACACGTGCATAATCGCCCTTACAGAAAGTTTTATTGAGAGCATCTTTGTTACCACTTAACAAAAATAATAATAAACAATTATATGCCTTATTTCAAAAAAATTTATATAAGACCACCACAAAAAAAACATTCAATTTTTTTTTCACTGCTTATAGACACAAAGCAAAATGAAAATTTTATGAGCCTAATTTTTTCTTTTGTTTTCTTTCTGGCTATTTTAATATTTCGTGGTGTGTGTATAATAATAATAATACTAGATGCTGTCAGAAAAATATCATAATTCATAGTCGCCGCGTGATGATAAATGTTGTGAGTAGAATGATAAATATAATATTTTTTTTGTGATGCTGCGGGTATTTTTCTGGCACAAATTGCATTTGAAGGTGTGTATTTATTTTTTTTTAAGAAATGGTAATTTTTTATAAGTCAAATGATTTAAATATGTTTTTTTTTTAATTTTGTTATAACAAATTATACGTTATGCAATGAGAAAAATCATGTTTTGTATTTTTATTTTAATCTTTGGTCCTTGCTTCCTTTTATATGGAGATAAGCTCACTTTGACAGATTACTGATATTTTTGTTGTACTGTGCTATGCTCTCTACACTCTAAGTTGAAAACGCCCCGCAAAGAACCTTGCATTATATGCGTGCTTTTATTCAAATTAACAGGAAATGCGTTAAAATTGGCATTCATCAAAAACCTTGTAAGCGCTCATCAAAGATCTCCGTCTCCGAACCAAGTTAATTTGTATTGCGGGGCGTTTTTTAACTTACAGTGTAATGAAAATTTAATCCAAAAATTTCTATTGACTCACACATTTGATTTCATAATAATTTTAATCAAATAAATTCTGTTACACTCTCTCTTTGTTTATGAGACTATTTCCAGTGATGTGTGAAATTGACATTATTAACATTACTCCAATGTTGCTGATCAAGCTGAACCGAACATAGACACAAACATAAACAGACATAAAAAAGTGTAGAGATCCGTGTCAAATATCGTTTCCATGTATTACATTTTCCAAAAACAAAAAAAAACAAAAATCAAATTCAAACAAAATCAATTCAATGCTGCTTCTGGACTAAATTTTTCATTTATATGTGCCAATTTATTGCTGTGTTTACGCTTATAACTGTTATTTTTTTTAATATTTACCTTTAAATATAATACAAACACAACATACGCACTTAAAATAGCAGCAGAAATGTTTGCTTTGGTTATAACCCAGATTTATGTAAATGAAAATGTGTGTATCAATGTTATTGTTATTATTGTTAATATTATCAGAAAAGAGAGAGAGTAAAGTGGATTGAAAACTAACGATATGAACATGCCATCAGGGTATAAATATCTGATATGATATCTTTTTAGTGTAGGTGTTTTTCAGTGTGTGCCTATAAACGTTGTATTTGAAAGTAGTGATTGTTGTTGTTATCTCTTTTCAAATGTTTAGTTATCCACTTTCCTAAAGTACATATTGACTTTAGATTAAAAAAGCAGAAAATAAACGCGTTTATTTTTATTTTGTGATATGGAAAATTTCGTTTGAAAAAGATTATATGTGTGTGTCTGTGTGTGTTTTAATATGTGTGAATTTCAATGTCAGAATGTAGACGTGTTAATCGAATCAAGTACTAGTAAAGCACTTAGACACGTGTAACACGGTTGGAATGGAAAATATTGCACTCACTGTAATCTCTTTTTAACCTTTTCAAAAGTGATTTGATTATGGTTACTCTTGTTCTTTATTGTTTTGCTATCTTTTGAACTCAACATAAAAGTTATGAAATATTTTGTGCTCCTTCTCGTAAAACAACCATCCAAAACACGAAAGATATATAACAATTTATTTATTGTAAAACGTGACACATCGACTTGAGAATTGAACACCAAAAATCGTGCTAAATTTTTAAAGTTAACAATATAAAACTAGGACAAAGAATAATAATAAATAACGCAAAACTTTCCTCTTTTTCTCGATCCAAATAAGAATTGAACCAAAACAAACATTCTTGGAATCTAAAATAATATTTAAACAAAAAAAAAAATACATTGCAGAGTATCAGAAGGGTATTTATTTTGTGAACATCTTTTGTCAGCTCAGTACAAAAAAAAATATCAGATACTAGAGTTCATGATTTAAAATTCACTTACTAACAATTTCAATTCAAAAAGTTTTATTCATGTTTTATCTTATTATTTTTGCAATGATTATTTTTATTTTCAATGTACTTTTGGGATTTTGTTTTTTTTTTTGAAAAGAAAAAAAGTGTGAAATATTCAGTGCCAAAGTTTTGTCCACATTGAATTTTTTTTTGTTTTTGAATCGAAGTGCTATGCATACACATTTCATTCTGTTTTGTGAACAAAAAATGAAGAAAAAACGAAAAAAATTTTGAAGATTTTATTACATTTCAAAGAATTTGTTTTGAAAATCTGATAAAAGTTACTACACTGAAAGCTGACTTGGTCCACCGACGAAGGTATTTGATTGACGCTTACAGGACATTTAATGAATGTCATTTTTATCGCATTTCAAGTAATTTGGAACAAAAATTCGAGTATTATGGGCACTCTTTTAGTCTATGCATATTATGGGGAGTGGTTTGCGGAGCGTTTTCATCTAAGAGTGTAAAAATATGCTTCAAAATTAATCGATAGTCAATAATAAGATTGAAAAGATCACTAAGACTGTCGAAAAGAATCGATGGACCTAGTAAAGTCACTTGAAAGACCCCAACAAAATCACAAACAGCAAATACCGGCAGCTTCAACAAACTTCGGTCTTCAAAATTCATTTAGAAAAAATTAACTTTTCTTCTTTTTATTTGAGCCGCCAACCCCAGGTGCGAACATGTTTCGCTCGGCTGTACTGAAAAAAGTCCTAAATGTGATAAAATTCATTACAATTCTAATGTTTAATGGGAATTACAACAATTTTTAACACAATCCGTTATAATTAAACATTTTTATATTGTTGATAACTGATTTTTATTTCAAATTTATTCATCACTTAAATTTATCACGCAATCATAATAATATTTAGTGCACCTTTAAGTGCGTGTTCAGTGATTATTTTAATGTGTTTTTCAATGATTTCCTATTCAAATTGAAAAAAGGGGTTCAAAAAATGTCTTAGACGGTATCAGAGTTCAATTGGACTAACAAAAATTGAAAAAAAAAATTTCGTTTCTTTTTAAAATTGAATTTGATCAAAAAACGCTTTTTTCAACCAAGAAAAAAAATTCATGTCTACTTTTTTTTTATTTTTGAATGTTATTTCATTTTATTTTATTTCAAGACCAATGGTAACAAAGTAGGAGGCATTGCTGTAATATTACAAAGTGATTAATCATTTTTATTCTATCTGAGTGCTTCAAAATATACAAAACATTAACATGAGAGAATAGCCATTTAATTTGATATTTTGTTGCTTTGTGTTTGATCTTTGCTTTGAAAACATGAATAACTTAAATGAATTTCAACATGCTTGTTCCGTTTAATGTACAAATTAATAATAACACATAAAAAACGAGCTGTGACTAATGTATTTATATGCAAATCAAATAAATTGCTTGAATAATTCCTTAAAATTAATGAGGAAATTTTGTGAGTCCTTTTCATGAAAATTTAATAGAGCTAAATCTAAATGAAATTCCTTCTTTTAATTTGAATTTTTATTTATTTATTACAAGATTATTGTTGAATTTTCATTTTCTTTTTTAAAAGAAAAATTTATAATTAAAACTTTTTAATAACTTATTATTATAAAGTGCTCTCCTCATATATAAAAAAAAAACTAAATATATATCATCATTTTCTGTTTTTGTTTATGTTAAAGTGCATACACATGAAGTATAATCTTCAGTAATAATTAATTATTTTTCATGTTCTCAACACATTCATATATTATTTTATTTATATCCTTTTGCTGGGTTCCATTTAATCTGCATGCACATTGAATGTGTACATTTATAAGGATAAGAGCGTCGTCATTTTATTATTTATTGTATATGAGACTCTACAACTTCTCAAAATTTTAAGAAACATTCATTTTTGCATTAAAATAATTTACAGTCGAGACTAATTTTAGTGAATTTTACTTATAAAAGGTGCTTTTATTCGAGTAAGGCATTGTTCAACACTGAAATTTATCGAGATTTTACTGTCATGATAACAATTTAATAGAGAAATTTCCATATGCTTTATACTTTTCACTGTAGTGTGAAATGGATTATTGTAAAAGTTTAATTTAATGTGTTCTTTATAATTATTCCTAACACACAAACACATACACATGGATTTTGAAACACTTGTAAATAAATTAAAAGCATGCATGTTTAATTGGGAAATAAGAGATATTGGTAGACAAAGCATGTTGGGTTTGAATAAATTAACAATAACTTAAACGCCATTTATAGAAAATTTTAAATGAAATTTGGGTTATTGTGCTTTAATTTCGCGTTTAAATTTTATTTGAATTTTACGTTTACGATTCCTTCAATTTTGAAAATAATTGTTAATATGGCTGAATTTCATCAAATTCAGTGTGAACATGGTTTATCTTGTTACTGTTTGTTAAAGGCGCTCTTCTTCGTACCTAAGTTACCAGGGGCGGATTGAAAATTATTAACGGCCCTGACATTCTGCATGATTTTCTTTAAAATTTACACTAAACTTAATTTTAACAAGGCGACCGACTGCCCATATGCCCAATCTGCCAGTGTAAGTGACCACAGTGCTGGATTTTCTTCAATACACAAGAAATTAAACCCAGCATTTTTCAAAACGAAAGGAACTGAATTTTGTTTGAGATTATTCTCATTTTACGAGCAACAAACCGAAAAATGGAGCAGCCTGGTTTTTAACTAAAATACGATTAAGCCACGATAAAATGAATGAAAATTTTGATTTTTTACTGACCTGGTCATTTAAATTAATTGAACAAATAAAACGCTCTATGAATTGATAAACTACTCAAATGTATAAAACATAAAATTCCAAATATTTTTATTGTTTCTTTTACTATGATAAAAAACAATAAAACTTTAACCAGCATAAAATAAATAGGAAACACCATAAGTACTATCGCGTGCAGTTTATGCTTACATTTCATTATATTTTTATGTTTTCTATTTTTTATTTTATTTTATTCTTCTTGTAAATGTATAGACAGCAGTGAACATAAATTCTGTAAAGGTATAAAATGAATATGAGCTAGCGAGAAAACACGCAGAAGAATAAAAGAAATTATGCATTTAAGTTTGTGGTTTTTTTTTACACAGGTCATGTCCAAGTATTTTGAATTATATATATTTTTTTTTATTATCCTGACACAAAACACAAGCATTATTTTATGTGTTTAAAAATGTAATAAAACTAACGAGTAGGCAATAAAGCAATGAAACGAAATATCATTTAAATTTGCTTTTTGATTAAATTTCAGGTATTATTGATGTTAAATGAATCGTTTGATTGAGTGAGACTATGTGAAATAATTTTTCGTATTAATTCATTTGATTTTAAAAGGTTGGGATTGTGACAAAAGGTTGGGATTGTGACCAAAAGATTGATATTCTAACACGCAAACCACTGAACTGTATAAACCCCCACTTTCAATCGCTGAAATATTTGTATGAACCTCAATTTTACTTTTTACCAATACTTTAAATACTTCAAAATAATTGATCATGAACATCTTGATTTACTTTGATAAAAGGACGAGGAAGTATGAGAATCTCTTTTCACAGTGAAATATTTTTCAATTTTCAAAAAGAAATAAGTTCGTGAATTTTTTAAAAATAAATTTAAACTCAAACTCATGGAAAGTTTGCTCTTCCTTTGTCAATTTCATTTGAAGGGAAAAACATAACAAATGAATAATTTGTAATTCAATTATTTCCAATCTATTAAAATAAAATGAAACCGAAAAACACGAATTTTTATGATAAATTTATTCAGTTTAACTTTAAGCTAACGCACGATGATTTTCAGAATCAACGAAATAAAAAAAAAGTTTAAATAACAATAGTACAGCAAAAAAATAAAAATAAATGTTTGCTATAGAATTCAATATTCAGAGAAAAAAAAATGTCGTTTCCTATTCAATTCAATTGCTAATTAATTTGGTATTCAATTTAACATTTCATTTTTCGAATTGTTGTTCTATGAACTGTGTGTTGTTTTTGTAGTTTATTGTGACACGATTGCTTCTGTATTTATATGTATCACCTAAGTCTCAATTCAACACTCACACACACAAAATTTTATATTCATCCATTATGCTGATTCACTCAATAGATTTTCAATTATGTATTTTTGGGGAACGAACCAGGAAAATATTAAATTAAAATTTAAAATATCAATTGAGTATAAAATACAAGTGAGTGTGTGTTTGAACATACAATCTAAATGTAAACTAGATACGATTTGTCTGCAAGTGTCTAAATATGTTGCATATTGTTAGGATATAGAAAACTATTTAGAAAGTGGTCTGTATTGAAAGTACCCAAGGTAATTTAAATTCAATTTCTCTCAATACTAACATTTACTTGAGTGTAGGCACAAGCAAATTGTAATACGAAATTCTTTACATGACACATCACCCACATTGGATTTCATTTTCCTAAACTAAACTAATACCATGGCAGGAAGTAAATTTTGTAATTTCTGGTTTTGCTCTCCAAACCATTTTATAATAATCAGTTTAACCCACTTTGTTAAAATAATAATTGAAAGCCTTCTTTTAACTTTTATTCGACGAAGGTGGTTAAAAAAAAAATTTAATTATCTTTTCATTGTTCAATGATTTACGAAACAAAGCACATGTCGAAATTTAACCGTTTAAATTATTTTTAATGTTCGCCTTGTAAAGGTTAAAATGCAAACCAAGTACCTATTTCAAGTACTATATTAAAATTGGCCGATTTCAATTTTCATTCACAGACAAACAGATAATATTATACAAAAATGATATGAGTTTCTAATTTAAATTTCTAATCACGACTCATCGATATGTCATATTATGTGAATTAGACTTTCGTGCTTGTGTGTTTGTAAATACGTCGTCGGAGCACAATGAAAATAATATAATTCACTTGTTTGCTAGTGCTTTAACAGATATTATGGTGATCATAACAATAATGATGAGTATCGGCATTTTCGTCTGTAATGGAATTTTGTTTTTAATTAGAAAGTTCTGCTCGTGAAACTGATAGGGAAAAAAATTTCAAATAATTAGAATGAAATTCTAGTGTTTTTGGTTCCGCCTCCATTTTCAGTAAAAATCAAATTCAACAAATTGTAACTTCAATGAATACAAAAATAAATTTCTAAAACAAAACCACATTTGATCAACGACGTTCAAAATGTAAATAAATTAGAATTGAATAATTATTTACGAAAATCATCATTGAGTCAGTAAATATGTATTGAAATTTGATCATTAAACAAGATAAAATTTAAAGTTTAACAATTTCACAGTATTTTGTAGGGTTGCTGTTTTTTTTTTTTGATAAAGTGAGGTTTTGTATGCCAAAGAACGCATTTATATCATATTAAAATTCAAAACATTCTACTTTCATACCAAATATTATTGCATCACACATTTTCAAACTTCATTTTCTGAGTTGTATCTTTAAAATTCAAATAACGAGATAGTTGTTGATGATATTTCTGCAGTTAAAACACATTTCACATAAAATTTTGTTTTATATGACATTTGTATTATTCGTTGCTTTGCGGATTTCAGTTATTTGTTCGGCAAAATAAATGAAATGGACATACAATCAAATTGGAATCTTGATTATGTCTGTATATTAAAATGATACTTGTTAAATATTCAGTTTGAGTTAAAACGTGTGTTAACTATTCTTATGATTGAGTGTTGATTTCATCGGTTAATTAAAATAAATATTAAATGTTTAACATCATCGATTGAATCGATTGCAAAGTGCACTTCATACTACTGAAACAGTCATTTGATGTATGTTTTTTTACGAAGTATTTTTATTGACAATCTCTAATCAAATGAACTCTTAAATTTAAATTCAAATGCATTTCAATAAAATGCAATCAAAATGAAATTTTTTACAGTTACCATGAATACCGGAAAATGTATGAATATATTTTTTTTGTGTCATAAAAATCAACCATAAAAATAAAATTTGAATACCTTCATTTGATCTTTTATGCATTAAGCTGATTTGTGTTATACTGATATGACAAAAGCACGTCTTTATCAAAGGAAAATTTTAATGGACTGTCATTTTTTGGGTTTCTGACTCATTAGCACCTACGTCTTGTATCCATGTGATTTGCTCGACAGACCATGACCGTTTATGGATTTGAAATGTATCGCAGAGTATGAAGGTGTCTGCCTTGCTTAGCTTTCTGAGAAGGTGTGGTCACTTTCCTGAACTGAACAAGGTCTAGTGGACTTTTTATTAAGTTGTTTCTCTAGATTTGGTTCCTTCTTCATCAGATATGATGATATTAGGTATCCACAATGGACCCGTCTGAAGATCTGAGCCCAAGAAATCTGATCAGTTGCTCATAAGTCGCTCTGAATGGTAAAATTTGATGAAAATTTTGAGTCAGATAAAATCCTTTTACCACTGCTGCAATTGATGATCTGTTCCATTGTATTGCTTTCAAAATGCATGATGCAAAAAGGAGGATAAAAAAATTTAGAAGAAAAGTATTAAAAAAAATAAGAAATAAAAATACAATATAAAAGCTCAAGTCAATTGACAAATCTAGTCACGTAAAGCTATATCTAGATTTCACATGCGTTATTCACCTTGTCGTTTGCAGTAGTTTAGATCCACTTCTTGTCTGTTGTTGCTTGCATATGTATGTGCAATATAATATTTGTGTGTTCATAGTCATTGATTCTTTCCTGCTACCTAGATAGTGCATCCGAAATACGTGCAACTGTTATCTTATGTGATTGTGATGATGACATTTTTAGAAAAATGCAATTGAATGGTCTTTTAAACCACGTTTAAAAACTCATTGTGAAAGATTTACATGCAGTCTTTTTATTTTAAATTTATATTTTTTAACTATCGATTCGAGATATGAATTAGATGGAAATTTCAGGCTTTAGTTTGATTTCAATTGTGTTGAGCTCACAACAAATAATGATAAATGACTCAGTCTAAGCGCCTCTACCTATTAAAGTCACAATTTTCCTTATTTTCGCATATAAATTGACTTTCTGCAATGAAATAGTTGAACTGCATTCAAATTGCTCTAATTAATAGGAAGCAAAAGGAAGTTAAGATAGAGGATGAGTAGCATCACATGTCTTGTTATAAGTAAACTCTGCTTGATTTGTTGTTTGTTCCAAAAGTTTTGCTAGTAAAATTTATTTCTCTTTTAAAAAAAATGTCATATGACAGTATAAAAAGGTTAAAGGTTTAAATTTTACCAGTGAATTGATTGAAAAATCACATTTTCCGTATTATTTTCAATTTAAATGTAGCTTTTCTGAATTATATTTTCAATTAATTAAACATAAAATTACAAACTAAATAAAATTGTCAAAATCACACAAACAGTAAATTACAATTTATTGTTGCATTGTATATGCTAACGAACTATAAATAATTAGTTAGAAAAGGTGAAATGTATGTTATTTTAAAAACGAAACGAAAAAAAAACACACATATACACGCACACCCACACAAACACGTTCTGTATTTTTCACTTGTTAATGTTTTTACCAAATGTGAAAATTGAATTTGAAAAGTAAATACAATTTTATTCACTGTAAATTAAATGTGTTAGTACAATATCGAACGTAATGACAGGATAAATAAATAAATTAATTTTTGCAATTCAATTAACATTCATTCAAAAAACTTTTAGCTGAAATACAAAATAATATATTGACTGTTAATTATGGATTTATCACAAGTGAGCGTGTGTGAAATGAAATGTATTTTATTCATTTTGTAACTATGAGTAAAAATAATTAGAATAATAATGAAAAAAAATTGAATGGTCCTGGAATAATTTATGTTGCTCTTCAAATGAAAATTGTCAAATTTTATCATCGAAATTATTGATTTTTTCTGATATTGGTATGTGTACGTATGGAACTTGGTTGGATTTCCGAATTTGGTAAGTTGTGCCAAAGTTGCCTTATTTCATAAAAAACAAGTTGTTTTAACACTTTGTTTCCATTTCAGCCCAAAAAACAGTCGAATTCAATGAATTTCAAATCAAATTACGTGAACCTTGAAAACCAAAATATTTCCGTCCTCTTTGTGTGTGATTCGATGAAAAATGAACATTTTACTTTGAATATTTGAAAAGCACCATACCAACTTACAGTCAATATGGATTTTGAATGGATGATCTGTGATTGATGATACATTTTTTTTCCAAATGTTTATTTAACTTAAACCACTTTTTTTGCTGAAAATAAAATCTTTTATTTTATGTTATATTTTTTTTTAGTACAGAGTAAAATAATTGACGTTATATGTCGTCTCAATTTCTTTTTTTTTGTGTAAACAGAGTAAAAGTACTTCAAACAAATTTTTCATGTTTTCCTTCAGTGTGTACACAAAGCGACGGACAAACTTCTCAAATAACGATGTCAATAAGGGGATTTTACTTTATTATATGTATTGGTTTTTGTTATTAAAACTTCACGTTCCCCATAGTTCAAGTTTGAAAAATTTACCTTTCAGTAATTTAAAACTGTATATTTAAAAGTTTT